>CM060627.1:31649090-31676590 GCA_030578275.1 Meda fulgida
TCGGTGTGAACACACCATGATGATGTAACGAGCAGAAAGAGTCGCTGAAAATGAAAAATCTGGCCTATTAAAGAGATAGTTCATCCCAATGAACATTGTGTCATTATTTACTTTCCCTCTTGCTGTTTCTAACCTTTTTTTCTTTAGTGGAACGGAAATGAAGATATTAAAATATATTGTTTTATGTTCAGCGGGACAAAGAAAGTCATTCAGGTTTGGAACGACACGAGGGAGAATAAATTATGACAAAATTTCCATTTTGGGGTGAACTATCCCTTTATGAGGACAGTACTTGTAATATTATTATCCACCATATCGGTATCTGCTGATATATGATTATTTTTAATAAGAATTTTCTGATAAGAAAATTTGGCCGATATATTAAAACCGATAAATAATGTATTCTTTCTGTGTGTTGCGCTCGCTCTGTATATCTCTATTGCATCGCTGTCGAGGAGTTATTAGCTTTTGAAGTGGATTTACTTATTGTAGAGTTAACGAAAGCTATCATGCGGATTGTAATGTTTAAAGCTGATGTCTTAACAAATGTCAGTCGACCGGGAAGATTTTAAAACGAGCCGTTCATCAGTGATACGCAAGATCTCTGTGAAAATACAGACCGGAAGACAAAACACAAAGAGCGCAGCGCTGAAAGGGGGCGGGGCTACAGAAGGTCTATAAAACAGAAAGGCTTCAGTTCTCATTGTAACTGCATGGAAAAGTCTTCAAATTTTCTCCTTTTGTGTTTTGTGAAAAATAGAAAGTAAAATGGATTTGAGCTACTAGAGGGCCAGTAAATGAAAAGATGCAAAGACGCAGTAAAATGCCAGATTCGTCACGCTATAAAATGTTGTTGTGTATCTTTTATACCTTAATACAGGAAAAGGCGAAAGAACTTGCAGCGTTGCAGCCTAAAATGTAAGAACAGGAACTTGTTTCTCATCAGTTCATAACCAAAGGAATTAAAATTCAATATCTCAGGCACAGCTTACATTAAAACCAGATTTCCCTGGCTCTTGTGACGCACGCAGACGTGCTTCAGACGCAGAAGATCAGCTGATCCGGGGTCTGGAGCCGCTGGTCCTGTGGATGGCCAACGCCATCGAGATCCTTCACTTCATCCACCAGGATCTTCCTCGTCTTCTGCATGGGATCTCTCAGGAGGAAGAGGAGGAGGAGGAAGACTGCATTGGTAGAGCTCAAAATCAAATGCGTTCTTATGTGAATGATGTGTCCGTTAGCGCTGCACGATTAATCTTGATTTCCATGTAATCGCACTTGGCTTATCGCGATTATGAAATGGTAAAGTCTGTGACTGTTAGTAATGTGCAGCTTGTCAGTGAAGCACGGCTCAGTAAACGCGGCTCACTCTGAAAGCACTGAGTTTGAGTCGCTTATAACCTGCATTTGAAAAAGCAACACGCGTCAAACATCGTTCCAGACATTTATGAACCTCTTAGAGAATGCGATTAATATTTGTCCAAATATAAAAATATATATTTAACGCAATTAACGCACCAACCGTTATTTTATTCTGTCGTTCTTTGGCTAGCATTACATTAGCTACTGTATAGGATCACGCTCTTGTTCATGCAAATGCTATTAACCCATTTAAGCACGACAAGACAAAATAGAACGCGCTGCCTGTGAATGTCCTGTCTATGTGACACACACACACACACACACACACACACACACGACAAGCAGAAAGACAGACAGTTCGCTTTCGTGCTTGATCAAACAATAACACACACATTTATGCCAAATTTCCGTTTAGTCGAATATCCTCATAAGAGCAGTCTTGAATGAGTTGAATAAAGTCTTAAATGAACGTAAAGAGTTGTGAGAGAACGAGACGCGTGTGAGATCCGAGTCTCTGTCAGCGGGTCTTAAAGGGACAGCAGCCACTAATGCTGTGTGTCATTAAAGTTAATGAAAGAATCTTGACTAAAGAACTTTTGTAGCTTTAATAAGGATTAGTCTATAATTCATTTATAATTTATGCAGTTCAGACGGTTTGATAACTTGATTCAATTTCTTTATTGTATAATAAATGTTTTAAAAAAATTGATGGCTTTCAATAATGTTGAAAGAGTATAATTAAAGTTTAAAATTGAGGGGGGGGGTCTTTCATTGAGACATCAGTAGCTGTATTAATATCAGTAATGTTGGCTAAAAAGATCCCATTAAACAAGGATTAAACTGTGTTTATGTTGTCTCTACATTCATTTGGAGATTAACTGTGAAATGTTTAAATTATAAAATATATTAAAAACACGTTTATATGTTTTTAATATATTTTATAATTTAATAATTTCACAGTTAATCTCCAAATTAATGTAGAAACAACATAAACACAGTTTAATCCTTGTTTTAATTAATCGCTATTAATCACAGAAAAATGTGATTACTCATGTTAATTGTTTTTAAATGATTGACAGCACTAGAATAATGTGATGTGTTGGTCCAGATTCAATGGCTTTGCATGTCTCTGGCTGTATTTTAGCGGTTCTGGAGCTTCGGCTTTCGTCGGTGCGGTCGGCCAGCGAAGAGGCCATGACGGTTCTGGAGGAGGTTCTTATGTTCACCTTCCAGCAGTGTGTCTACTATCTCACCAAGGTCAGAACATCTTCATACTTAAAGAGACAATTCAACCTAAATTGATCATTCTGTCATCATTTTTTCTAAATCTGTTTGTGTAAGTGTTTTTTTGTCCATACAATGAAAGTCAATTTTGTTTTGGGTGAACTATCCATTTTATTTAACCTGTTAAAGTCCCTCTGTGGTGAAAATCCAGCTTTAATGTTGTTTATGTGTCTATGTGGTGTTTTTAATACGCTTTCAGACAATCATGTGTATATTCATAAGTCGACTGAGTATTTTCTGCTTAAAACTGCAGTGAACCAAAGACAGTCTCAAAAACACGCTTTGAAATCGCTGGTGTTTCTGACGTCACAAACGACCTTGTAACCAATCAGATCAACGTGTGCTCGTCAACCAGTGGATCTCTGAGTGAGTGAGTGAGTGGAGGCGGGGCTCATTTGCATATTCATAGAACCGCGCAGACTAAATGAGGCAAGGGTGTCGAGTTACATTCAAGATATTTTAAGGCATGAAGATGAAAAAACTTTTAAATATGTGAGTTTGGTGACAAAGATGAGTTTTAAGGGAGACAATTATTGACTACAGGGAGACTTAAAGCAGACTAGATGATTGGAGTCAGATTTTGATTCAATATTATAAGGTAAATTTAAAAAATATACTTAACATGCACAGATTAATTGTTTACATTAAGATCTACAATATGCATATATAAAATAGATAGAGTGAGTAGTAATTTCATGCAGGTTTCAATGCAGTGAAAATTGGGTCACCATCTTTCTTTACACCACAAAAGCGTTTGTTACATATAATCAACTCGATGGTATTACAGATTGTACATAAGAACAATAATCAGACTCTATCTTTAGGTAAAAGAGCGCTGTAAGCGTGTTTCAGTGCGGCTGTCTGTGAAGAATAACTCATTATCAGGAAGTCAGGTTAGCAGGCCTAGAAAAACACTGGCCTTGTGAATGTGGTTGAACGCAGAATCGATCTCAAACGCTTCCAGATGTCTTGCTTGCGTGTGACCTCGATGAACCTTCTTGGCTTGTGGATATGAATGAATCCAGTGTATCATACATGTGTGCGATCTTCATATCTGTTTCACTAGTGGTCTCAGACTTTTAGACCCCACTGTATTCAGATTAACACAGAAGTACTGGGATAAAAGTTTATTGTTCAGATATAAACACTGATGTCTACGGTAGTGATCAAAATAGAGTAAATCACCTTTTGAAAGTAACTTGACAGCTAAAAAAAGATCGTATCAGTTGTATCGTTACACCAGTAGGTGGCGACAAGTGACTGTTAAAAATGTGTCATTGAATCATTCATTCAAGAGATTCGTTGAAATACGCAGATTCATCCAGTTATGAAACAAGTGAAGTATTTATGAATCATTGAATCATTCATTCAAGAAATTCGTTTAAAAACACGTATTCATCCAGTTACGAAACAAGTGGAGTATTTATGAATCATTGAATAATTCACTCAACCTGATTTAAAAATATATAGAGTAAAATATTGCTCTACATCGGAATTAATTTTTCGTATTTTTACATTTTCTGTTTTAATTTGAATTTTATTTAAAGTTATGTGTTTTGTCATTTTATTTAATATACCTATACAACCTAGTTTAGTACATCAATTTAAACTAAATAAAAAAAGAAAATAAGTGTTGCCTTGGCTACTATAGCTGGAAAAAAGTTTCGGTGTTTTTTTTAATATATTTATTTTGTTTCAACTAACAAAAGTCTTTTATGGTTTTTGTTTTAGCTTACGTTTAGAAGCTTCTCATGACTGTTGGCAGATTTATATCCCGGCAGAATGTGTTGTTTCAGTGGCAGTTTTTGAGTTGCATTGAGTCTGAGTGGAGGCATAGAGTGTTATCAGAGTTTCTCTTCCCTCGTGAGGCGAGTGCTGTCCGCTGATATCTCTCCTCCACTGAGTGACGGAGGGGAATTATAGAGAGTTTAGCATTTCTTCTGCTGAATGAGTCTGTGCTCTTATTTTGGATCAGTTTGTGCATTCAAATATGAGCAGGAAACAGAGATAAACACAAGTTGTTTTGAAATGATGTGCTTTTTTTTATTCGGTCAGCTCCAACTCCAACTATATATATTAGTTAACAACACTTAAGTGTTTTAAAGTCTCCCTGTTCTCAATTATTGTAGTCCTTAAAACTCATCTTTGTCACCAAACTGACATATTTAAAAGTTTTTTCATCTTCATGCCTTAAAATATCTTGAATGTAACTCGACACCCTTGCCTCATTTAGTATGCGTGGTTCTATGAATATGCAAATGAGCCCCGCCTCCACTCACTCACTCCCTCACTCAGAGATCCACTGGTTGACGAGCACACGTTGATCTGATTGGTTACAAGGTCGTTTGTGACGTCAGAAACACCAGCTATTTCAGTGTTTTTGAGACTGTCTTTGGTTCACTGCAGTTTTAAGCAGAAAATACTCAGCAATGCTGTCGACTTATGAACTTACACATGTGTGTCTTAAAGCGTATTAAAAACACCACATAGACACATAAACAACATTAAAAGCTGGATTTCACCACAGGGGGACTTCATAAATTCATGTGTTGACCCAATTCATTTTTATCTGCAAAACTAGATGCAATACTGTTCAATAAGAAAGTAATATTTTTATTCAGCAAGGACACATTAATTTGCTCAAAATTGATAGTAATACATTTATAATATAACAAATTTTCTATTAATCAAAGAATCGTGAAAAATACAATGTATCACACAAATCTGAAGCAGCAACTATTTTCAACACTGATAATAATCATAAATGTTTCTTGAGCATCAGATCCTCATATTCTCCTGATTTCTGAAGGATCATGTGACACTGAAGACTGGAGTAATGATGCTGAAACTCAGCTTTGATCACAGGAATAAATTACACTTTACTAGATATTCACATAGAAAACAGCTAATTTACATTACAATAATATTTCACTGTTTTACTGTATTTGTGATCAAATAAAAACAGCCTCAGTGAGCAATTAAAAAATCTTACCCACCCCAAACTTTTAAATGATAGTGTACGTATATAAACCCTGTGACCTAAAGCCCTAAAATGATGAAGTGCATCCTCAGGTATACTGTACGAGCTCGTTTCTCACAGACTCTCCTTCAATGTTCAGACGTAATTTGGCCAAGCCCGGATTTAGGATTGATTTGTATTCTGCATGGGAAAATCCTCAAACGTCTCGCCCTTTAGGAAATTATAATTCATCTTTGTTCCAAGAGACTCTTTGAATAGCTGTGATTTGATTTAGTGCAACGTTTTGTGCTTTTCTGTGGAAACAGAAAATTAGTTTTTTTGGAACGTGAACCGTGTTTCTGGCCAATAGTAAATTGAAACAACAAGCTTGAGCTATTAATGCAAACATATGCAGTTTGTTTCACTTTCTCATGTTTCACACCAATAAGTTTGTTTGAATATTAAAGGCCAAACGCCATAATGATGGTAACACAGGACGATTTGTATTTATTTAGTAAATTAGCATTATCCTTGACTTATTTCTATTCATTATAAAGATAATCATATTTAGCATGCAATAAAGTAAATCATAAAGTTAGTCGTGGGAATTTTCCTTGAGGACAAATTCCTTTTTCATTTTCATTTTGATTCTGAGAAATGTTTTTTTTGATGTGCATTTATATTGAGAGTGGAAATGATTAAACTGTGGTTTGCACTGGTGGCACGGAGCATTTTATACTTTAAAAGCTTGGCAAAATGTCCTTTTCTATGCGTGCACAGTGCCAGGGCTATATTTTCAAGAGGAAAATTGAATCAAACAGAAACACGACGGGTTGGAAAGCGCACTGGTGTTTTACGACTACAATAACAGGCTGTGTTTTCTCTGTGTGTGTGATTGTATCTCTCTGAGAAGGAAACAGCTGCTGGTCGGCTTAAACCAATAAAAGCACGTTTTGTTGGTGATTCCCAGTGATGGACACAACATATTCACTTTGTGAAGTCTGAAGAGTTAATGTTAGATGAAGAGAAATGTTTTCAACTGGATGTTTCAATAAATGCATCATATTTTAATAATCATCTTTACAGAGAATATTGCCAGTCAGCAAGTCACAGATGATAGTGACGAGGAACAAGATGCCATTAATATTAGATTTAAATTCAAATAAATTCAATTATTTATTTTCATGAGCCATTGTTTAAATTATTATTTAAAAATTAGGGTTGTCAAGCAATTAGATTCACACCACACTCACTCCGTTCACACCAGGAACGACACTATAACGATATAATGATTTAGTTTTAAAAATCTTTCTAAATGTAAAGGAATATCAGTTAATTTAATTGGAATCATTTGGAATCAAGGACACTGTTTCTGACGTCACAAACTAGCTTAACCAATCAGATCAACGTGTGCTCGTCAACCAGTGGATCTCTGAGTGAGTGAGTGAGTGGAGGCGGGGCTCATTTGCATATTCATAGAACCACACATACTAAATGAGGCAATGGTGTCGAGTTACATTCAAGATATTTTAAGGCATGAAAAAAAATCAAGGATAAAACATTTAAATGTGTCATTTTGGTGATCAAACATGAGTTTTAAGGGATACAATTATTGACTACAGGGAGACTTTAAACTAAGAGAAAAAGGCTATTGGTATTGCAATCTGCTAATTTGCTGTAAAAAAAATTGGATTCAGCCATTAAAAATAATATTCAGGGCATCCCTAATAAAAAAGAATAAAACATCATTTAAAAAATGAGTCTTCATTGTAAAAGTGTTTTCACAATGCAGTGTGTTTTTCTAGTTTTATTAATTTGTTAATATAAATATTAATGTAGGCTAATTGTCAGCACACTAAGGTTTAAAAGTACAATATGATTTCATATTTAGTAATCAACTAAACAAAATATTTAACATTGGCCTAGCGGTTTTTGGATATTTTACTGCAAAAATCCTGCATATTGTACCTTTAAAAAGGTAATTCTGTTCTTTTTCCCCATCCGGCCCTCAGCCTGACTACAGCACGAGTAAACGATGACTTACCCAATCCTTTTAATATATTGTGAAGTGATCAGTGAACCTCGGTGATTTATGAACCTCAGTTTTAGTTCCCAGATTTAAACGGGAAGCAGTTTGGTTGCAAGCCTCACTTTTTCCACTTTATGGTTTTGGGTGAATACTTTGTGAAGGCACTGCCAGAGCGGACGGCGCCTGCCAGGACTGTCCGTGTGTGAGACGCGAGTCTTTACGTATGGTGGCCAGCGTGTGCCAGACGCAGCCTGGATTCAGCCGTCTGTCGGCACTGCGTTACTCTGAACAAAACCAGCATTGTGTTTCTGCGATGTGTGCCTCATACAGGATTCTCTGACTCTATATCTCTGTATCTCTCCCACCGCCAGCTGGAGATGAATTCACATGCGTATTGCTGGAGTATGAAGCGTTGACAGAAACAGACACGTGTGTTTCATCTTCATCCACTCTGGTGAAAAATAAAATATGCTAAGAATACTCACTATTTCAGTTTACTCAACCTTTGATTTTGACAAGGTAATAGTGCATGTTGAAATTAATATTAACTACGATTAATAAGTGCTGTAGAAGTATTGTTCATTCTTAGTTCATGTTAACTAATGAACCTTACTGTAAAGTGTCACCTGAATACTCACAGCCGCACTAATTATCAGTATCCTTAAAGTGTGTTAATGATCAGTTCACTTGAAGTGTGCTATTTTGTAACAGTTAATTTTGTGCTAAATATATCGTAGTTGTAATTAAATAGTAGTAAAGCATAACCTTAAGTGTATTTAGTGAAAGTATACTTTAAGTATATGCCGGTGTCGGGACTAATTACATGCTTGATTAGTGATATTAAAGTGAACTTCATTTGTGTTACAAGTACATTACATTGTGTTAATTCACTACGAGTGTCTACGAAACACACAAGCAATATACCATAAGTGTGTTAGATTTGAGTAAAAAGTATATGCTCAGTAATACCTTTGGCTTATTCCAAATACTACAAATTGCACACTTTGTCTTCAACAACAAATGCACATTAATAAACAAATATTACTTAGCTATACTTTGTACGAAATACTATTGTAAACTTTCAATGCACTGTTACAATGATCATTTTCAGCACACAGTTAAAAATATACCTAAAATATAGTTATTATAAAGTGCAAATAAATAAACTTACATATATTTTTAGGTGTGTGATTTTTAAGTGTGTTTAAAGTTGCATTGTGAAAATAGGTAAAAGCATGATGCTAATATACTTTTACTATATTTAAAGATAGTAAAAAATCTTGTTAGTATATTTGCAATGTACTATTGAAAAAGGGAATGTATTTCATATTCAATAAAGCTTCCTTTTTTCACTAGCGCAGACAATCATCATCTGTATTAGAGGCGTTTAGGGCCGTGAAAGCATGAGCGGGAAGGAAGGATGCGATGAAAAGAAAGAAAGCTTGTGGTTGTTGGTCTTTGGGTCAGTGACCCTGAACTTCTGATGAGGATGAAGAAGCGTGACAGTGAGATCATGTCTAACACTGAGCAGAGCTTGTGTTTGTTGGGTTGCAGGAAGTTTCTGATAAGAACTATGGATTATCTTGTCTTTAAAGTCCTCATGACGTTGACGCACTCGTCTTTTCTCCTCTATTGTGTCGTATATCGAGTGAAGCGCTTCTGGAACAGGAACACGTGGGCGGGGCTTGAGTGTGTCTGTAGGGAGCTGATTGGATGGTTGTGGTTTGCTATTGGCTGAGCTCATGTGAGTGACAGGTTATAGCCCCGCCCACATCATCAGAGAAGAGATGCTGCAAGAGGAACTGATTCTGATTCAACATTATTAACACAATAATGATGTGCACCGATAAATCATTAATGAATATCACTGCAATATTTCATTAGAAAAATAAATTATGCATAATTACATGCAACTAACCCCAAACCCTTATCCTAACCCTATAGTAAATACATGTATTTAATATTACTCAGTACTTTCATGTATAATTACACTGTAACATATAAAACACCTTAAAATAAAGTGCAACCGGAATTTTCAAATTTGATTTCATGGTGACTTAGAAAGAGCCTTAACAATACATTATTAAAATATAGTCAAATCAAATAAGTTCAAGTCAAAAATATGATTTTGCATCCCTGAATCTAAATGCATTAATTTATACAAACAAAATGAAAATGTGTGGCTAAAAAACAGCTTTTTAAGTGATACAAAACTAAAACCAAGAAATACATTTTAACTGATATAACATAAAATATAAATAAACAAACTTATTTTATTTCAGTTATTTTACTAATTTTCATTTAGTTTAACTTGATGTACTAAATTAGCAAAAAATGAAGAAAAAAGACTACAGGGATCAAATGTTGTGATGTCAAGGACTCCCAAATAAAACATATTTAAACTTAAGAAAATATGAACACAGCTATATATTTTCATGCTTGAAATGTGAAAAAAATATGTAAAAATAAATACAATAAAAAATCTAAAATAATAATAATAAAATATAAAAATTAAATAAAAATGTTAATTAAACAATAATAATTTTATATATATATATATATATAATAAGTAAATAAAATAATGCATTTTTTTTTATGAATACCTTGACCTCAACAGGTGTTTGGTGTCGTGTCTGTGTGTGTGTTGTGTCCTTCATGATTCTGTGTTTTCATCCGGGTGTGGTTGTGTGTTTGTCAGATGCTGTACCCGCTTCTGCCAGGCTTTCTGGACAGCCATGCGTTCTCGGAGAGCGGGACGCTGCGTGTCCCCGAGGACATCGGACGGGTCCTGCACATCTGCTCACACACCCTGCATGTCCTCAGCGTCTTCCAGGTGCATCCACAGATCCGACAGCAACTCTTCGCCTACATCTTCTTCTTCATCAACGCTCTGCTGTTCAACCTGCTGATGGAGAGAGGTGAGGATGAGCTGTCCGAAACACCCACTCGTTCACTAATCCCTATATAGTGTATGGCAGGGCTGTTCAATTGGCGGCCCTTTTCCTGGCGGTGCGGCTAAATTTGGTTAGCTATGCGCGTTCAGGCTTTCTGTATGGCTGTTGTAACGCTATGACCGGGATAACTCGTGAAATCAATGGAAGAAAGAGCTTCAAGGAACCCTCCACTTTTTTTGGAAATAGGCTCATTTTCCTAGAGTTACACAGTTTTACTGTTTTCGAACCCATTCAGCCGATCTCCGGGTCTGGCGGTAGCATTTTAGCATAGCTTAGCATAGATCATTGAATCTGATTAGACCGTTAGCATCTCTCTCAAAAAAATGACCAAAGAGTTTAGCTATTTTTCCTATTTAAAACTTGCCTCTTCTGTAGTTACATCGTGAACTAAGTGAAAATGTAAAGTTGTGATTTTCTAGGCCGATATGGCTAGGAACTATACTCTCATTCCTGCGTAATAATCATTAAGCAAACTTTGCTGCCGTGCCATGGGTGAGCAGGCGCAGTGATATTTCCTTGATTATTACGCAGGAATGAGAGTAATAGTTCCTAAGCATATTGTCCTAGAAAATCGCAACTTTTCATTTTCCGTCGGTCTTAGTACACGATGTAACTACAGTGTGTGTGTATGTGTGTGTGTGTGTGTGTGTGTGTGTGTGTGTGTGTGTGTGTGTACCATGAGCGCTCCGACTGACCTGAAAAACGTTTTCAGTCTGAATATTTCAGCAGTTGTTGGGCCGTATTTTATCGATCTAAGCACACGGTCTAAAGCTCTTCTGGAAAAGTTCAGTTTGGCCGTGTCCAAATCCACTTTTGCTAGTTTAACTGCGGGAAAAATGGCCGACGCTCCCGGCGCTGGTCTAAAAGGGTTTCCCTGTTCTCTTTTTGAGCAATGGGTGTGTTTTGGGCGTAACGTGAAATAAACCAATCAGAGTCTCATCTCACATTCCCTTTAAAAGCCAGCTACGCTCGCGCCATGGCGGATTCGCTATTTACATCGAGGAAGTCTATTGTAGAAAGCCTGAACGCTTCTCTAGAGCGCAAATGTATCTGCCCGTGCACGAGGTTAAAGCTGTGTGTGTGTGAGTGTGTGTGTGAGTGTGTGTGTGAGCGCGATCGGCCGCTAAGTTAATAACTCATGATCTCTGCAACGGAAGTGAATCAATCAAAACTAACTTTATCTGGACAATAACTTTATTCTAGATCTGCTGTAAAGCCGAACAATCTGTTACTGTAATCTCCTGTTCTCACTGTAAAGCTGCTGAAACGCTCTTAAACGCGCTGTATAAATGAAGGAGACTTGACTTGACGTCCAGCAATGCTTCTGCTCTTGTGAAGGGTCCGGCGGGACGTTTTTCCACTGGTCCCGTGGGGTCCAGATCAGGGCTAATCTGGACCTGCTGATGGACTGGGCTCACAGTGCCGGACTCGGGGATCTGGCTCACGCTTTTCTTCTCAAGATCTCCTCAGCTGTCAACCTGCTGTCCACGCCGAAGGAGAACCTCCTGCAGGTGCTTGTTCTGTTCACATTGATTCTATTCCTGCAGAAAATATGATCTAACCTTCATCCTTCCCTCACGGGTCAACATGACCCAAAACCCCAAATATATATATATATTATATTATTAGATTTTTCTGTGATAATATATTTTGGAGATTTTTTGCTTTTTTTTTATTCTATTTACCTTTAAATGACTAGATTTGATCAATAAATAATAATTAAATAGTAATTAATGCACATTCCTTTTAACTTAAACTCAAAATAACTCACAATTTCATGCATAAACCTTTTAATTCAGCTCAAAATATCTTACATTGGGCCTTTGCCACCTCTTGTGGAAAAATAATAATAATATAACATGATATTTCATGACTCTAGATGTGCTTATTGCTGTAAATGTGCTGTTCCGCTGGGTCCTAAAGCCAGTTTCTTCAGTGTGCGTTCACATACACATGTAGACATTATAAAACAATTTTTTGGTCAAGTTTTAGCATTGTTAGTTTGAATTTTAAGCATTTTGGGGTTTTTCTATGTGTACTGAAGCACTCAATTAATTCCTATGGGACTCAAATTGAGCCGAGAGGGAAGGATTTTTTACTTTTTTAAATTTTATCCACAAAACTCTATTCAAATCTTTTTTGTGTATTTGTGGTTCAGGTGCGACTGGTCTCTCTGATGAACACTCAATTTTTACATTTAAAAAAGGTTAACCTAAACCCTTAAATATTGCATAATGTGCGCATGCATGGAAGGAGGGAAGCTTGTGTGCATTCCCGTCTTATTAGATGCATTCCTCTCTCAGCGCATTAGTATGTTCCTCAGGAATAATTAACAGGAAGCATTACTCATTAAAGGATAAAGCTGTGTGAGCACAAAGCTTCTTTCATAGCATTCGATAAAGATACTGGATAAGACACGTAACCGATCGTCTCGTCCTGCTGCGCGGGATAGAGACTAGTGAGCTGAGAGCGGGTTTTGAAAATAATAAATTAATACATTATATTAAAATAAATTGATTAAATAGCTAGAAATGTATTTAAATAAAAATAAATAATTGATAAATTAATACATTAAACAAATGAAGAAAATGGTATTTAAATAAATGAAATGCATTTTATTAACTAAAAACATACATTTAATTAAATTACATTAACAAAATAAATTAATTGGAAACAAATAAATATAATTAAAATAAATAAATACATTATATTATATTAAAATAAATTGATTAAAATAAATAAATACCACTTTGTTTAAATTAAAATAAATACTGCACATAACAATGATTAAAATAAATAAATAATAAATGAATACATTAAATAAAATAAAAAATACATTTTGTTTAAATAAAAAAATGTGATTAAACTCAAAACAAATTAAATAAAAATAAGATTAAACTTAAATAAATACATTTTAATAAAAATAAATAAAAATAATAAGTTACTACAATATATTAAAATAATTTGATTAAAATAAATACAATTTTATTTAAATAGAAATAAATAAATACAATGATTAAAATAAGTAAATAAATAAATTAAATAAATGTAAATAAAATAAGATGAAACTAAGTAACTGCTAAAACTGTATCACAAATTATGGAAACGTTACTTTTGTGAATGTTTTCTGAACATTACATTTAAAAAAACATTAGACAAACATCAAACTAAAACATTTCAGAAAAAAAATGTTGTTAATAAATGTTTTTATGCTAACGTTATAAGGTTAAAGCATTATTTGTCATGACAGTTAGGCATCAGCAGACCTGGGATAAAGTGCCGTTCCCGCACCAGGGCACTACTTTTACATGCGCACGCATCTTAGACTCGTGTTTACATGCGCACGCATCTTAGACTCGTGTTTACATGCGCACGCATCTTAGACTCTTGTTTACATGCGCACGCATCTTAGACTCATTTACATGCGCACGCATCTTAGACTCGTGTTTACATGCTCACGCATCTTAGACTCGTGTTTTCATGCGCACGCATCTTAGACTCGTGTTTACATGCTCACGCATCTTAGACTTGTGTTTTCATGCGCACGCATCTTAGACTCGTGTTTACATGCTCACGCATCTTAGACTCTTGTTTACATGCGCACGCATCTTAGACTCATTTACATGCGCACGCATCTTAGACTCGTGTTTACATGCTCACGCATCTTAGACTCGTGTTTTCATGCGCACGCATCTTAGACTCGTGTTTACATGCTCACGCATCTTAGACTCGTGTTTTCATGCGCACGCATCTTAGACTCGTGTTTACATGCGCACGCATCTTAGACTCGTGTTTACATGCGCACGCATCTTAGACTCGTGTTTACATGCTGTGGTGAGATCTGGTATCACCTCAACTCCTGAAGAGCCCCTGGTATCGAAGTAGCCAGGTAGCCTTTTGCTGTCAGGTCAGAAATCTTGGATACTACTCCTTACTAGCTCATTTAACCTATACCAGTAAATCTAGGTGTATCCCTACACTCACGTGAAACAATATATTATCATCAACAACCATTAATCAAATTCATGCTTACCCTCCTAGAAGTCGAAGCTTTCGTGGAGTCCTGGTGTTTCTTGGTCTTTGCAAGAAATATGATAATGCTCTTTCTATTACTTATAGAACTGTCTTTATGAACTGAAGTAATGAACTGAACAATACTTGTCTTTATGTAAAATAAAAATTTATTTGAACAAAAGATAAAAGTACTGGTTAAACAATGATTAGTATTAGCAAAATAATAAACAGTTACAGGTTATAATACTTCAGTTTATCCAATCTCAACAGGGCAGTCCTGTATGAGTGGAAAGATTACATAGGTAGTTTACCTTATGTACAGTTCCAGCAATAGATGTAAAAATAACTTGATCTCGTTATGAGCAATTCAAGTGAAAATAATACAACAGAGCAAATCAATCAAAAAGAATTTCAGTTAAGAAATTGGTCAGAAGAGGAGTTCTCTTCAGGGATGCACCCAACATCACCCTCTAAGATGCAACGACTTAACATTGAAAAGCGGTCATATATATATGGAACTGGGTTACATTGTTCCTTAAGCAATTTGGGTTTTTTCCAGAGGAAGTATATCTTCTTGCCACATACATTGTATACGTGAGTCTCTGTATCTTCCGATTGCAAGGTTTCCTGTCAAACAACATTCCCCTTGCGTGAGCATTCCTTTGTTCCTCTTTTATCGATATTGCGTTGTTTCCGGTTTCTCCCCGGGTGTGTGTGTGTGTGCGTGTACGTATCTGCATGTGTTCTTGTAAGTTCATCACGATTCATACAATTCCCTACACCCCCTCTTGAAGTTACAACAACACTTTCCTTAATCTGTCGAGGATAAATGACATCAAGTACATCAAGTTTAGCAGTAAAAACATAAACACTGGGCACAATAAAATCCAAACAGCACTCATAGAACCTATATCTCAATTCAGATTCTCTCCGAAAGAAGCCAATCGTCAGTCTTCCGTGCTGCGCCAACAGACTGCCCATCGTTTGCCGATACCATTTCCGGCTTACCGGCCTCCACCAAAAAGAGTCCCTTTCTCTCGGGGCCTGATCCAGTCTCAACAGATCCTGTGGAAACAAGGCCAGTTCGGTACCACTGCCCGTCAGGCTCTCGTCCAACACTCTCGGTTCCCATCGGACCTGTGTCAGACGCTCCAGACAGATCTGTATTTGGATCAATGACAAGTACACAGACAACTCGGCCGTTAATACGCGCCTGTTTTGTGCAGAAGCCCAGGACTATCTGATTAGCTTTAAAATAGGTCTGAATGTTAGCACAGCACGCATCCTGAGACATTAGCTCTTTATTAAAAAATCCAAATACGTCATCTAATTCGATGACTATCCAATTCATGTCAAGAAAAAATCTCATTTCCCCATAGGTAAAAGACTGAGTGCGGTCTGGACCGTCTATATGGGCCCCCTGTCTACCAAAACAAATACTTCTCATGTCAGACATTTTATATCCATTCTGTATCGTACATTCTGGACACACAAATCTAAAATCATTTAAACGTCTTTTGTAAGCTTCGATTTTCATAGTATAACCCTCGAACATAAAACAATCATCACAGATCATGAACTGCCCATGTCGAGGTGCAATCCTCCAGTCATCTGGAACCTATTACAACAACACAAAACCATAATGATAAAGAAAAATAACCCATCTTTACTCATGAGGTTGTGCAAAGTAAATACAACCAGAAAACAAAAATTGTTATCACATTCCAATGTCGAAACAAAACAAACCAAAACAAAATCCATCATCAAGGCCTGAGGACATGATCATTCAATCTGCCATTTAGACAATTGTTGCACATCAGGGGGCCCTCCTGATCTACAACAACCCAATGACTTGACCAGTCACCACACCTCAAAGATGCCAAAAGTTATAGAAAACAAAAGCATACTTGACATGAAAAGATAAGTCTGAAATCATGTCCCTTATTTTCTTTTTTTTTTTTTTCAATACACTGCATCTGACCATTGTATATCAACCAGATTGCAAGTCATTCCGAAAATTGTCAATTCTTCTCCACATAAAAGAATAATCGTTAATACCAAAAAGAATAGCAATCATGAATAGCTTCGGCTCATTCACATGTCTTGAACTCCCGGCCATAAGCAAAACCAAAAAATAAAGGACAGCCAATTTTTTCACTAAAGGCCGCAAAACACTATTTCTCCTATAGCTTAAAACAATTAAAAACATGTAGGTGAGGAACGCAAGTCCCAAGCCTACATTTTTGAGCCAATTAATCATAATATAGCACTTTGAAAAATTGTATCCAGCAATGGCAAAAGAGAATACCATAACTGCAACAATTCCTTTGTTTCCGAACAATTTGACATATCTCGCACTTCTCAGCAGCTGAGACACTAAAATTAACACTAATGAAAAATCATTCAAAAAATTATAAAGGCCCAGGCTTAAACACATCAATACTATTTGTTCTGGCATTCGTTGACTTAGAGCACCCGTTATCCAGTAAATAACTAACCATAAATTTATTGAGACAATACTCACTATATCCTTTGGTCTTGCCCCGCAATGCCATGTAGTATTGCTGTGATTGCCGGCCATTTTAGTCTACGCTGCTGTTGCGAACAGAAGGAAGTAAGAGAGATAGGATAGAAGTATCTGAGTCCGTCACCAACATTAGATCCGTAACCTTGTCTCGCTCCTTTTGACCTCTCGGTCACGCCTCCTTATCCGAGTCGTGAGGAAGCAAAGACTTCCTGTCACCTGCTGAGCTAGGCAACTTCGAAAGTTTTTTGCAGACCATCCCCAACTTCGAAAACTTAATAAACATGATTATAACGACTATAATCCCAATGACAATAGCCAAACAGATTATAGCTATTTTTACGTGAAACCAGGATTGTACGATCAAGTCCCATACGGAGACCACGAGTTCTTTAACGTTATCGACCACCCATAAGATAGCTTTCTTTTGCACCTTCCAGTACACGGTAAAAAGATCGCCCCTATTTGGCTTAATTAACTGAGATTCGAAGTCCCAGAAATATAGCCAAGAAGGTCCCATGGAAAGGCCTTCAACAAAATCGTCGACCGGATAGAAAAAACCCCCTAACTCAGACGCGTCATTTATCAAAGATGAAAACGCGCATTTCTTCATAATCTGATTCCGCGCAATCATCATCAAAGGAGCTGCGCTGGTAATCGAGCTTATATCCCCCCATGAGGTAACGCTACCAATTCGTCCTGCCCCAATCAAATTCAAATTTTTGAAATTACAATACACATGTTCTTCGTCATGCAACCATGTAATATTTGGACTGAATACATTGCCTGGTGTTTTGACTTTCCATGAATCGAACATTTCCGAGCCACAAAATTGTTCCTTTGCAGGAATCCACAAATATTGAACTTCCTCATTGTGTCTGTACACAAATTTACCGAGACCCATATTCCAGACACTCGACCTTACTTGATCTTTGTCTAGTACACGATCCTCCGACCGCAAACTGTGTCTAGAAAATGTGTTAGAGTATTTAATATCAAATTTGGGTGAAGCCATGAGAACTTTATAATCTTTTTTTCCTCCACTCCTTCGTTCAGATGGCTTCAACATCGGCAGATAATATTTATTACTCCAATAGCCATGGGCTAAAGTTCTCGTCTCTAGACCAATGGTTCTATTCCTTCTGTGCCAAATAATTGGAAATACATCAACATTTTTTGGGTGATTATGGAACGACCTCCAACTAATAGATTTTTTAGTTGTTTTATCCAATCCCATCACTACTGGAAAAACATCCCAGACTCTATACAAAAAGTTAGAAAGTCCAATCCATCTCAAATTCCCTTTATTTGACGCATCGCTATGGTTACCCCAAATCCCCTGATTTGTATGGGTAATTCTATGAATTCCGTCCCATCCCATAGTGTACAAGGTAATCGCGGACCTGTATTGTTGATCCGTCACGTTATTCAAAATATAATCCATAATACCTGAGTAATTAGCTAATTCTAAAGACAAACCAGGCCTAGGCGCATAGTCTAGTGTTAAAGGGTGAAGCCTCCTACCTCCAACACCATTCTTCCACAAGGTGTCGTTCAGGGACCATGTTGAGCGCCTACTCTCTGCTTTCACCATGTCGTGTTTAGGATCCTGAGAAATCATCCAATCATGCCACAATTTTATAATATTAATGCCATGACGTTCAAATTCGTTATCGTTCCATTTAGAGGTGCTATTCAAATAACACACCCACGCGGTTGTTTTCCCATAGTCGGTCCTACAATGTTTGTCAATATTATACCACAACTGGTCTTCTGGTTTACTACTCAGAAACTTGTTCGTTGTCAAAAATGGACATTTGTTATGTTGTTCACACATTTCAATTGGCATAACCATATTTTCACAGGTTACCCAGTCCAGCTCCGCATAGGCCGGTTTAGGTTTATTTTTAAAAATCCCAATTATTAACACATACGGGTTTAGTCCTCTAGGCCAATAACTCCGCTGTGATGGGTTTAAATTATCTTCATTATTCCACGTTTGTTCCGTAATATGATATCTTCTGCCCTCTGGGGCAGATCTACCACTACGGCTCTTCACGGGTGAGACGTCGTCTATTTTCATCTGGACTGATTTTACCACACTACTTTGCCCAAACCATTTCCTATTTAAGGCCGGCACCACTTGTTTGGTCAAACAGTCCCAGTCCTCTACCTCTGTTATTTCTAGAATAGGGCTATTCCATATCCTATACACAACTGTGCTAGAAGTCAAATTTGTGATATCAGTAAGATTATAGGCTAAGCCCCTTAACTTAACATGTGTCTGGTTATACCCGTCGAGAATATTCCATCTCAACCTGGTTTTGTTCTTTACAACTCTTCCTCCATAGAGAGCCGGTCCCTTGGTAGCCCTAATTCTACTAGAACCAGTACAGTTCCAAAATGATTTGTCTATATGTTCTATCATTCCTTTGAACATATCCCTTATCATCTTGGGTCCGTAACGTGCACCACCAATATTCACCGTTTGTCTATAACAAATTTTCAGAACCAATTTTTCCATAACAGAACATGAGGCTACTCCAACTACCTCAGTTTCTTTGTCGACTGATAAACCAAAACCTATTATTAATACTATTATCACTAGAACGGCTAGTAATGACAACAGAAACAGCCCCAAGTTGCTCCGATCCCTTCTCAGCTTCAGGTACCTCCTTTTCACCCGTTTCCTGTCTTTCGCCATCCTGCTTCTGTAAAACACAGACAAGAACACAGAGACATACATCAACCTAAACTTTCCCTAACTGTCTTCTAAGCCAGTTAGCCACCTTGCCCAATGAGCTTGGTTTAGCAATGGTTGATCTGACGACTTTGACCCCCTCTATGGCTTTTCCAACTCCTAGGAAATCAGTTGTAGTTGTCAAATGAATTTGAAACTGCCATAGTTCACTTCTGTTGTCAGGGCCAATTTTAACTTTCACTCTGTCTGTCCCTACAAAAGTTTGCTGTGATCTCGCTCTTACAGTCAGAGAGGTTTCTCTGACGTAATGGCTATATTCCCTTGGCATGTAAATCGGATATTCTTCCTGAAAAATCATTTCTTTCATCAAGTCAGTAATCACATCATGTAAAACTGCCTCTTTATATACCCCATTGATTTTATAGCTCATCGGGTATTCCCCTTCATACAGTAAATCCCTTATGACCTGTTTCCACAGGTCCAAGTCACTGTTCCTGGTCAGTGTCATATCTAACATTCCACCTTTCACTAATGGGTCTGAGTCTATCGGAACCGGGCCCCCTGAACACAACAACCTATCCCATAGGAAGGCCTTGTCTGCGTTCGAGGCCAAGGCCATAGGATTCACCACCCATTCGCTCATGATTTTGTCATCGGCTAGGCACCCTAAGCTTGTCTCACTTTTTCTGGTTTGCCACACCCCTTTCTGGCTGGTCACTACCATCCAGCGTTTTTTCAATAGCAGCTTGCACCTGTCACACTTGGCAAGCTGACATTGGTCATTGAATGTACATTTACATTCTTGGCCACGCAGATTGTACTTCAATCTGCACTCTGTGCAAATTCTACATCCACAAGTTCCTGTGGTTAGTTCGTATTGCCACACAGTCCAAAGTTGCCTTTTTGTTCGGCATTCTCCGCAAACAGTGACGTCTCCCAACGCACAAGCCCCAATGGACTTATCCGTGCTAAACCATTTAGGTTTAATTGTCAGTTGTGCTCTCAACCACGCCTGACTCTCTCTAATAACTCTTGGCCCCTCCCAGAGCAGGCTGCAAACTTCCTGTTTGCTACAGAACACACAGTCGGTAGGCTTTTTCCGGGCTGAAGGAGTTCCCTCCCGACAGTCCTTATGCCACGTTTTTACTAGAAATGAATCACTAAAATCCTTACACACCACAACAATGCCCTCTGCTGGGCATCTGCCGCCCCCTCGGAACGACTCTTTGCCTGCGTTAATTTTATTCATAATCTAGTTATCACTCTTTGCTCCCCACAAGATTTCTGATTGACCAAATCCCGTTCGCTTCAAGTCTAACTGTCGTGTTAGATGTTAACTCAACTACCTTATCTTCAGTTCCCGTTTTGGCCCTGAACCTTTTATCTTTGTGTTTTAGGAGGATGTAAACTGTCTGTCCTACCTTAAACGGATTTTTGCTTGTATCAGCTGGTTCGGGCTTTTGGTTAGGTTTGTCGACTCTGTAATTAAGATAATGCGCACAAAGATTAACGATCGAATCCCAGTCACCTAAGCTCTGATTTTTCACAAAAAACTCTTTTACCAAACGTACTGCACGTTCCGCAATTCCATTTGATGCGGGCTGGTATTTAACTGCTTTAACTAAAGTTATACCATTTTCTTTGCAAAATGTTTCTACTTCAGTCCCAGTTAAATTATGGGCGTTGTCCCCACGAACCCGCTCCGGTTTTCCCCGGTATTTAATCCATTCCTGAAGACTATTAACCACTACCGCGCTCGTCGCCTGTGAACACGGATATATTTGTATGAAATTGGTACAGTTGTCCACTATCACCAAGAAATAAACATTCTTTTTTCTGGTTTGAGGATAAAGTGGTCCGGCGAAATCTAAGCTTATTTCCTCGTGTTCCCTGTCAGTTTTGATATGCCCAAAGTCATGGTTTACACTCGACATTACCTTTCTGCAATCAGGGCACTTAAGCTTAATTTTTTGATATGTTGTTTTTAAATTTTGCACATGCAGACCCATCTGCTTACAATATTTCACAACATACGCCGTGGAAGGATGATTCAGTTTGTCATGCAGCTCTTGCAATAAATCCCCTTCACTGGCCTTGGTAACCGCACGTATCCTAATATATTGGTCAATTTCCCTGTTTCCAACTGCTGCTGGGGTTTTCTGAATTGTGTGACTCGATTGGTGCAATACTCTTGGTTTCACAATCTTTACATTTTTGCTTATACTTTTCCACAATTCAGCTTGCGCCAACGGTTTACCCTTAGCATTAAAGTATTCATTTTGTTCCCATGTAGACAGGTTTTGAACAATGCCCAGGTACACATATTCGCTATCGGTTACTAATACACAATTTTTTCGATTGTTATCTGCCATATGCTGAATGGCTTTTGCAACAGCTGTAACCTCAGCTTCTTGAGCACTTTTGTCTTTGTCTAGCCTGCCTTTTTCTTTATGAATAACTTTACTTTTAAGTTTGACCATAAATCCCCACCATGTTTCTCCTTTTTCTGAGCTGCCGTCAGTGAAGTAACAAAGCTGTTCAGGGTTAATTTCGGTCTTTTTGTCTTTCTTCGGGGTTTTTTCATTTCTGAACTCAAATTGCTTATCATTGATAATTTTCGTCCATTTCGACCAAGTAAAAACATGAACTCGTTTATTTTCGTTAATTAAGTTCTTTGCTTCCCTTGTCAGAATGTTAATTCCTTCACCTTCTTCAACAATGATAATTAATTTTTCAGCAGCTAATGATTTAATTGTGAGTAGATTTTTAGCAATTGTGGCCAAAATATCCACTGGCGACATGTTTACCTGCTTTCTTTGGTTAGCTGGTTTTTCATGTGAAATGAACATTACAGGAGATCTCAAATCTCCTTCGTTATATATTATAACCTCCATTTCTTCTGATGTATTATCTATTTTGACTACAAGGTTTTTATCAGGATTTCTCCTGATAATACGTCCTGAGTTCAAAGCCATGTCAATTATGTCACATTTGATTTTTTCAAGCTTCTCATTCCAATTAAAATCATTTCCTGCTGTTGCTTTATACAGTATTTTTGCCTTAGCACTGTATCCTGGAATTAAATCTCTTACAAAATTTAATCTTCCTAACAGGCTTTGTAACTGTCTCAAGCTTGTTATTTGTTCATTTCTCAACTCTTCTAGTCGATCTTGAGTTGATTTTGCTATGCCTCTGTCTGTTCCTGAAATTTCAAAACCTAGGAAATCAACTTTTTCTTTTCCTAATTCCAGTTTTTTCAGGTTTAATAGAAAACCAGCGTCCGCTAATCTTCTAATGGTTTCTGTTAATACTTTCATATGTTCGTCTATAGTTTGTGTAGCTATTAACACATCGTCAATGTAAACTGTAATCGGTAATCCTTCCAATATTTCCAGTATAATTGCCTGGAATACATTTGGAGAATTACAAAAACCCTGCGGTAATCGGTTATAGACATACTGTTTCCCTTCAAACGTGAAGGCTGTTCTTGCACGACTCTCTTCAGCTAATGGCACAGACCAGAAACCATTAGCTAAGTCGATTTTCGAAAGTATTTTGCCCTCATTCAAGCCATTTGTCGCGTCCCTCGCATTAATCAAATATCTCGTGTCAGGTACAGTGACTTTGTTTAATGATTTATAATTGCATACGAGACGCCAAGAATTGTCCGGCTTACAGACGGCTTGTATTGGGGAGTTGGTTGGACAATTTTCTTGTACACTTATTACTCCCTTACGAGATAATTCATTTATTGTCTCTTTTATTTCTGCATAAGCGGCTTTGTTCAGTGGATACTGCCTTTGTGGCGTTGGGATTCCTCCCAATATGGTGTACTCATATTTTTCATCTAACTTTCCACAATCGTTTTTACTTTTTGCGCAGTTATTCTTATATTTCTCTAGCAATTTTCGCAATTCTTCTTTTGGCAATAGAGTCTCTTTTACGACTCTATTAATCTCATACTCCAGGTCGACCTTTTTCAGCCATCTGATTTGTTTATCTTTATCAGGATTTTTGTCATTCATCTCTTTAATGAAAATTGCATCTTTTAGACTCATCAAATTTGAACTGTCTACTATACAGTGTATTCCCTCCCAAAGATATCTATCTCTGGATACCGGCTCCATTTCGTTGCTAAAGCCATATACTCTGTATCTCCCAGTTAATTTAACGGCACCATGAGGTAACTTGGTTACCGTGGTAACCTCGGCTCCTGTGTCCAAAAGGAACCTTAATCCCTTATAAGTTATAAACAAATCTTTTTCCTCAGTTTCCTCAACTAAGTCAGATGCTATGGCCGCTTTTCCTGGAGCTATCTTGTCCTATTGTTCTTTTTCTCTTTCTGCCTTGTTAGATTTTACTGTGCGAGTCCTCCCTGCTTTTGGTTCCGCTTTTTTGTTCCGTTTTTCTATCTGGGCTTTTCTTTGTTCATCTGACATTTTTGCCCATGTGTCTTTGTCTATGTAACTACCTTTCTTCTCAGTCACATTTTTCTGTACTGGTCTGACCTGTTTTTCTGACTTTTGATATGTGGGTTTCTTTGAGGGTTTGATTCCACTTGGCTTTATTCTATCACTATCATTCACTCTGTTTCTTGATGTTTTAAAGCTAGCTTTTTCTCTTAATCTAACCCCCTCTAGCGGTCTATCCCTGCCTTGACCCGCGTTTTCTTCCCTTATTCGATTAGTATCTCTGTCATATCTTACTGCGAATTTTGACATTTCAGACCAATCAGTTTCTGACCCCCACCTCGCTATTTCTTTGCATCCTGGTAGTTCTACGGCCAGCTTTTGTAACTGAGCTAGCATTTTTGTTTCAGTCCAACCTTTGTTGGCCCTTTCTGAAAGATATGACCACAATCCTGTAGTTTTTACAATTTCTACTTCTTTTCTCAGTTCTGCTTTCTCGTCTGTCCCTATCACATGTAGGTAATGTGATTCTATGGTTTCTAATGTTAGCGAAACTCCAGTATGATGTCTGATCATTTGCTCTATAAGGCTTATTGATGCATTTAGGGATTTTCCTAAATCAGCTACCATTTTAGCCTTTTTCATGTTGTCTTTTACTCCTGGAAATCTCATGTTTTGTAGCAGCTGAATTGCAGAAACCCTATCGCCTTTGGTTTTTCGTGGCGGACCTCGCCTAGGTTTAGGACTGTCTTCTTCCCCCTCGGAGTTAGAATCTCTTCTTTCTTTTTTTTGTCTTGCTATTGCGGCTGCTAGGGACAGATCTACTATTGGTTTTACTGGGGATATTTTTTCTTTACTTTTGTACTCTTTCTCTGTATCAGTAGTTAAATAGTCATATTCGGATTGTGACTCTGAAGATTCTTCTTCACTCTCTGTAGTTTGTCTATATGATTCCCTACCACACTCTTTCTCTCTTTTTCCACTGACAAGTATTTTAGGTAATTTATTCCGTTTAATTTTTTCTTTGTTTCCCCGAGCTTTACCTCTGTCAGGTGTTGGCTCCCTATGCGTGGCTTTTCTCATTTTACTTATGTCATTAATTGTTGGCTCCCGTCTTCCTTTCTTTTTCTCATCCAATAACAAATAACATAATGACTTTTGCATACAATCTAACTGTTCGGCCAACATGTCAACTTTGGCTTTGAAACTAGTTTTCGGCATATCTAAGATTTCATCTGCGGTTGGTCCACTGGCTAGTTTAGCAATTTTCCGTTGTACCCCGACAAGAGTTGCTAAATACGAATCTTGCGGATCGAACACCAGTCTCGGACAGGTTAGAAATCTTCTACCTCCTAGGCTGTCATGGTCTCTTTGTAGAGAGCTGCTTCGCCTCTCGCAGGACTGATCTTTAGATCTCTTATAGTTTATTTTCTTCCTTTTAGGTAACATTTCATCTTCGCTGTAGTCTGAACTAGAACTATCACCTGACTCCTCCTTCTCCGGCATCCTATATTTATCTTTTTTCTCTGTGGAAGTTTTACACGGCTTAAACAACGACTTTTTTGTTTCCCATGATTCTTCTTCACATTTCATAGGATATAACCCAGTTATGAAATTCGGGTGTTTAGTAATTGTTCCTGACTCTATTGGTATCATTCCAATTTTTCTGTCTATGTGGCTAAAGACACTCCCAGTTGCCCCATCTCCGTCAGTATGCACTGACGGGGATGGGGATCCAGCGGAGACACGAGCTCTCTGGTCTGGAATTCCCTCTCTAGTTACCTGTATTTCCTTCCCTTGAACTATTGGTATTGTAACATCACTGTCTCCGATTTCTACAGTAATTTTATCACTTTGAGTTCGTGTACCAACTACCTGGACTAGTTTTCCTAATCCTTCAACGTTAGCCGTATACAAAGTGCTTTCATCAGCTAATATTTCTTCATTCTCTTCTAGCCCTGCTTCTCTCAGTCGTTTGGTCAATTTATCTTGTGGGAGCAAAGCGATATGGGTTATTTTATCCATGACTGTGTGTCTGTTTCTTAGAGAGTTTTGGTAATTATCTTTACTTTTGAGGTTCTATAGTTTTGGGTACTCTTGTGGTCCCACCGCGCTTTTCCTCAAGATATATTACCACTTTTCGTGCTTAACCATAGAAGTTTCTCTCAGGCGTCCCCGAAGATTTTCTACAGTTAATGTGAGGAAGTTACCCTCTCAGCAACTTCCTCCTTGCACTTTGGAGACACTGTACTGCGGATTTTAATGGCGTTTCAGATTTGATAATTATTTTTCACTCGGATTCATTTTATTAAATTAATAATAAACAATCCCGGACGAGCCCCCATGTGGTGAGATCTGGTATCACCTCAACTCCTGAAGAGCCCCTGGTATCGAAGTAGCCAGGTAGCCTTTTGCTGTCAGGTCAGAAATCTTGGATACTACTCCTTACTAGCTCATTTAACCTATACCAGTAAATCTAGGTGTATCCCTACACTCACGTGAAACAATATATTATCATCAACAACCATTAATCAAATTCATGCTTACCCTCCTAGAAGTCGAAGCTTTCGTGGAGTCCTGGTGTTTCTTGGTCTTTGCAAGAAATATGATAATGCTCTTTCTATTACTTATAGAACTGTCTTTATGAACTGAAGTAATGAACTGAACAATACTTGTCTTTATGTAAAATAAAAATTTATTTGAACAAAAGATAAAAGTACTGGTTAAACAATGATTAGTATTAGCAAAATAATAAACAGTTACAGGTTATAATACTTCAGTTTATCCAATCTCAACAGGGCAGTCCTGTATGAGTGGAAAGATTACATAGGTAGTTTACCTTATGTACAGTTCCAGCAATAGATGTAAAAATAACTTGATCTCGTTATGAGCAATTCAAGTGAAAATAATACAACAGAGCAAATCAATCAAAAAGAATTTCAGTTAAGAAATTGGTCAGAAGAGGAGTTCTCTTCAGGGATGCACCCAACATCACCCTCTAAGATGCAACGACTTAACATTGAAAAGCGGTCATATATATATGGAACTGGGTTACATTGTTCCTTAAGCAATTTGGGTTTTTTCCAGAGGAAGTATATCTTCTTGCCACATACATTGTATACGTGAGTCTCTGTATCTTCCGATTGCAAGGTTTCCTGTCAAACAACATTCCCCTTGCGTGAGCATTCCTTTGTTCCTCTTTTATCGATATTGCGTTGTTTCCGGTTTCTCCCCGGGTGTGTGTGTGTGTGCGTGTACGTATCT
>CM060627.1:31681590-31704090 GCA_030578275.1 Meda fulgida
ACAAACACACACACACACACACTCTCACACACACACACAAGCGCACACACACACACACTCACACGCACGCACACACACACTCACACACACACTCACTCACACACGCACACACACGCACACACACACACACACACTCACACACTCACACACTCTCACACACACTCACACACACTCTCACACACACTCACACACACGCACATGCACACACACTCACACACACATACACTCACACACACACACTCTCTCACACTCACACACACATACCTCACACACACACACTCTCTCACACTCACACACACACACACACACACACACATATAATTAACCGTGTTAGCTGTCCTCCAGCTGGTGTCTGCACACACACACATACTCACACACACACACACACTCACACACTCACACACACACACACAGACACTCACACAAACACACACACACACACCTCACACACACACACACACATATAATTAACCGTGTTAGCTGTCCTCCAGCTGGTGTCTGCACACACACTCTCACACACTGTCACACACACACACACACGCACACACACATGCACACACACACATACTCACACACACACACACACTCACACACTCACACACACACACACAGACACTCACACAAACACACACACACACACCTCACACACACACACACACATATAATTAACCGTGTTAGCTGTCCTCCAGCTGGTGTCTGCAGTGCCGATGGAGGCCAAGCTCATCAAACTGGAAGTTCATCCGAAAGCGCTTCTCGAGGTCGGTCAGGCGGAGTCGCTGTTTCCTCGTGCGACCGACTCGCGATCATGTGACGCTCTTCTAACCACGAAGCTGCAGAGTCTGGACCTTCAGAGTACAGCTGAGAGGCGCATCAGTGCATCAGCGGATCCGCCGCAGGGCCTGGAGCTGCCGGCGCTCGGATCCAGCGCTGCCGAAGGTGCCGAGCACACGTCACCATGCACACACCCGAGCGCATTCATGATGTCAGTCCACTAGTGTGAGGACACTAGAGATCATTTATGTGATTTGTGGATATGACAATATTTGGCCGAGATACAAATCTGGAATCTGAGGATGTAAATAAATCGAAATATTGAGAAAATCTCCATTAAAGTTGTGCATTTGTGTTCACGATTGTGCTGCATTCGCTCACAAAAATAACTTTTTCACATATTTACGGTAGGAAATTTACAGAATATCTTCATTGAACATGATCTTTACTAAATATCCTAATGATTTTTGGCATAAAAGAAAAATCGATCATTTTGACCCGTACAATTAACGTGTTGTTTATTGCCGCAGATAAACCCGTGCAACTCGAGACTGGGTTTATGATCCTGGGTCACAATTGTGTAGAGCTGTCACTTTTGTGAAAAAATCCAGTTCGATTTTTGAGATATAAGTGTTCATTGAATCGATTGTAAAATCAATTTTCCATGTCTAAAGACGTTTCCATTTTCAAAACCAAATATAGGCAAATCCACGGACAACTAACCGGCTTTCGGACGAACGTAAAGAGGGCGCTTGAGACGCGCACAAGTCAGCAATATTTCTGATGATTTATTGGCGTGAGGTTTCATGCACAATGAAAAACAGGAGTGCAATATTCAGGGTTTGAAATGAATACGACAAATGCGGGTAAAAATGAACTTTGGCGGGAAACACTGTCAAATCACGAGCTTTGGCGGGAAACGTGGTCAAATCACGAGCTTTGGCGGGAAACGCTGTCAAATCACGAGCTTTGGCGAGAAACGCTGTCAAATCACGAGCTTTGGCGGGAAACGCTGTCAAATCACGAGCTTTGGCGGGAAACGCTGTCAAATCACGAGCTTTGGCGGGAAACGCTGTCAAATCACGAGCTTTGGCGGGAAACGCTGTCAAATCACGAGCTTTGGCGGGAAACGCTGTCAAATCACGAGCTTTGGCGGGAAACGCTGTCAAATCACGAGCTTTGGCGGGAAACACTGTCAAATCACGAGCCAATTTGGCGTGTTTCTGTTTACTCACTTTTCTGGGAGAGTTCGTGTAGCCAAATCTGCGTGGATTTAGCGCAAATATGCAACTCGTGAGTCATCATGATTAAATACAGCGTATTGCGCAGAATCTGCGTATTTCTGGCTTACTTGAACACACACGACACTACGCAACAAACAACGGCGCGCTTGTTCACGTGCATTGAAGTAATAGCGAATATTAAAAAGCATTTGGTTAACAGAAAAGACATTGTTATTTTCCAACATCCTACGAGTTCTGTGTACTGTATTGATCTGTCCACCTAAAACACATTTTTGGTAAATAAAAAAAAAGGTTGTTAAAATCGATTCCCTGTTTTCGTTTTCGAAACTTGTGTTTTGGTTGGTCCAATCGATTGTGCGAACGTAAAGTGACAGTCCTACAATTGTGTAGTTAAATTTACCAGCTGACAGATATTCATCATAATTCATGTGTGAGAGTCTAACAGAAGGACGGACAAAAGTTAATAACTGAGTTCTGCTCATACTTTATTACCATTTTCTAAAACTATAGTGAATAAACTGTGATAATGTGAGAAATGTTGAAGGAGTCTGAATACATTCCGGTTTGACTATACGTTCATAAATGTTATATGTAAGCTTTATGGAAGCAGAATGTTAGAAACACAAGTGTGTGTGTGTGTGTGTGTGTGTGTGTGTGTGTGTGTGTGTGTGTGTGTGTGTGTGTGTGTGTGTGTGTGTGTGTGTGTGTGTGTGTGTGTGTGTGTGTGTGTGTGTGTGTGTGTGTGTGTGTGTGTGTGTGTGTGTCTGTGTGTGTGTGTGTGTGTGTGTGTGTGTGTGTGTGTGTGTGTCTGTGTGTGTGTGTGTGTGTGTGTGTCTGTGTCTGTGTCTGTGTCTGTGTGTGTGTGTGTGTGTGTGTGTGTGTGTGTGTGTGTGTGTGTGTGTGTAGATGCGACTGAAGAGTGTGGGAATGGAGAGGAGGATGTGTTTGTGCTGGAGCTGCAGAGATCAGCGTGTGGTTTGGGGCTGATGTTAGTCGACGGTCAGGTGAGTGGATCCCTGGGAAATTTTATTTCATTATTGTGTTAATAATGTTGAATCAGAATCAGTTCCTCTTGCAGCATCTCTTCTCTGATGATGTGGGCGGGGCTATAACCTGTCACTCACATGAGATCAGCCAATAGCAAACCACAACCATCCAATCAACGCCCCACAGACACACTCAAGCCCCGCCCACATGTGTTCCTGTTCCAGAAGAGTTTAGAGAGTTAAAGACTGATGCCGGTAAACATCATCAGGGAAGAGAAGAGATGAAGAGCGAGGGGAAGTTATTCTGATTCATGATTAAAAGATGATTTTAAAACAATAACGAGGTGCACTGATGCATTACTATTATAAACACTGCCAAAAAAAAGTCCATTTTGATTTCATTGCAACAGAAGTCATTTCATTATATTTGTTCCAATATGCACAAAACATACGAGGGACTTTTCTCAGCATATATTGAAATATGAAGTTAATTGTGATTAATTACAATAAGTAGTTGGAATATCAAGCAGTTACTTCCATTACAACAAATCCTTTCTATAACAAATGACATTAATATAATTTCTTAGTTTCCTTACAGCTCAATAGCATCACCATGTGGTTAAATGTGGAGTACTTGTAGTTCCCTGATTATTTACACACTGAACAAAAGACATTTCTTCCTCAGTGTTTCTGTCTTGTTTTCCAGCACAAATATCTCAACATTCATGAATCAAGATACATTTGAAGATATTAAGTCTGGTTTTATGAAAAATGTGTCATAATGAAGTGGGTTTGAGCTTTAAACAAGAACAAATATATGCTAATTGAGTCCAAAATAATCTTAATTCAAAGGGATAACTAGATTATTTTTCTGACTCTATTGTCAGATATTCTTGTTTTAAGCTCAAACTCATTTCATTATGACACATTTTTAACTTAATATCTTCAGTCATTTTGCTTCTCCAGTAAATGTATCTTGATTTATGAAAACTAGATACAAATACTAAGCAAAAAAACAAACACATATTTTTTGCAGTGCAACATCACATGGAACTTATTAAGAAACAAAGACTGTTTGTTGGAATAAATGTGTTTTCTTACAGAATCATATTGAAATAAAACATTTTAAAAGATAATTGCGACTTTTTATCTCACAATTCGCAATTGCGAGAAATAAACTCTCAGTTCTGACTTGATTTCTCGCAATTGCGACTTTATGTCATGCAATTCTGAGTTTATTTCTTGCAATTGCGAATTGTGAGATATAAAGTCGCAATTACCTTTTTTATTTTTTATTCTGTGGCGGAAACAAGCTTCCATAGAATCAAAAATACTGTGTAATAACAAGTATTTGTTTTACGCAGGAAACACCGTTTCCCGTCAGTGGGATTTACATCCGGTCAGTTGTTCCCGATTCTCCGGCTGCTTTCTCCCGGAGACTGAGGGAGGGCGATCGGATACTCGCAGTGAACGGACTGAGTCTGGCGGGACTCGACTATCAGACGTGAGCAGGATTACAGCCCGTCTGAGCGCATTATGATAATGTTATTAAATAACAGATTCTGTACTTTAAGCGAACACCATTTCTTCTTCTCTTCTTCTAGTTCCCTGGAGCTCATTCAGATGTCAGGAGACAAACCTCGGCTACTGGTTGCCAGATCTCACAGCGCTACTACACAAGAAAGGACAAAACCTTCTGTGTAACCCTAAATAGATGATCTATTATGCCCTTTTGTTTCAGGCTCTACTAGAACATGTTTTCCTGCTGTAATGTTGATTATTTCCTCATATTCTCCATTGTTGCTCCTCTCTTCCCAGTCTGTCAGTAACTCTGTTTACTTCCTGTCTCTATGAAGCCCCTCCTCCTGAAAAGCATACTGTGCTCTGATTGGTCGGCTGGATCAGTGTGTTGTGATTGGTCGAGCGCTTCCAGTGTGTTTGGGAAATGTCCCGCCCATTTCGATAACCGCCAGTTTAACACACTACTAACTAACTCAACCAGGCCCCGCCCCTTTATTCTGCATATTAATTATTATAATGAGGAATATTGTGAGTGTTTGTTCCCGGAAGAAACTCAAGATACAATGGAGCGTTTCAGGAGTTCAGAAACACTGATATAGAGAAGAACTTCTGCTGGAGGGACTTTGTGAACAAAAACAAGCAAAACAAAATGACATTTTTTAAACATCTGCTTTTATATGTACAGGTGCCTTTTTATTATCATCTCAATTGTGTAATCTTTGCATTTTAATTGAATTTTGTTATTAAAAATATGTGAATGATTAGAATAATGAATGTATATGTTATGTGCCTTCAGAACTGACTGCATCTTAATTTATTGCATGATGTATGAAATAAATGGTGGCTGCTTAGTTTTAGTTCGAGTAGCTAAAATGCTATATTATGTCTCTCGTGCCAAATTTATACGGCTCTTTATTACATGCATTAAAAGTACATATATAGAACAAAAACTTGCATTTTTAGCCTTTTTTAACAGCAGAGATAAACAAGTCTATATGCTCACAAAAGTCTGGGTATCAATAACTTTATATTGTTAAAACTTCATGGTTTGAGACACTGGACCACCTGGGTTATTTTATACATTATAGTATCTAGAAGACTTTGTGCTTCACTGCAGCAAATACAGTCAAACCAGAATGTATTCAGGACACCTTCAACATTATCACAGTTTATTCACTATAGTTTTAGAAAATGGTAATAAAATATGAGCAGAACTCAGTTATTAACTTTTGTCCGTCCTTCTGTTAGACTCTCACACATGAATTATGATGAATATCTGTCTGTCTGTAAATTTAACTACACAATTAGATAATACCAGTTTAGCTCCACCAGTGAGCAAGCAATGCTTCATGTTGTTCAGTCTGTGTGTAAAAGAGCATTAGCAATAGCAACTTTACTGGTAGTCACTTTATGAAGAATGTTTGGGTATATTATGTCACAGAGTTTACTTTATTCTGCTCTCCTCACTTACATAAATGAACTAGTGTCCTGCAAAACACTAGTAAAAAAATCAAAAATTAGATCTGGTGTCTGGATAATGTTTGGTTTGACTGTAGAACTGCAGTGGGTTAGAAAACAACTGTTTGCACACTAGCAGGGAATCAGGAGCATGTTGAACTTATGCACTTATTGCGAAAGAGATGTGTTAATTATTACCTACACGCACTCAGGAACAACGTCACGCGGGATGCGTGAGTTCTCGCGGTATTACAGGATCTACATCAGCGCTCAGCTGTAACTTGTGGTTTATTATTCTTCGTTTGCTTGAGAAAATGACAGAGGCAGAACTGTACTCGGTTTATAAAGGTCTGTACGTGCCGACGCATTTACACCCTCCTGAAAGCCTGAAATACGCTGAGGAGTTCACTTTCCGTCCAGATGACATTCTCATCGTCACTTATCCCAAATCTGGTGAGTTTGCAGAGTTTTTTCTTCTTTTTTTGTTTTGTGGCATTAACAAGAACATTAACATAATATACTCTACACTTACAGAGAATCGCATTTGTATTCATGTTGTATTGATAATAGCAAGAAACAACTATAGAGAGAAGAAAAACTATATAGGGGATCATTTACAAGAAAATACCAAGAGAAAAGGATGTTTTATCATTATATGATGCAGATTACTATAAAAGCGTCACTGACGTCAAATAAAAGAATGAGGTGAAAATGAAGTTTGCTGCAAAGTACTTGATTATAAATAATTCTCACTGTATATATTTAAAGTCTCCCTGTAGTCAATAATTTTATCCCTTAAACCTCATCTTTGATCACCAAACTGACATATTTAAACGTTTTTTCATCTTCATGCCTTAAAATATCTTGAATGTAACTCTACACCCTTGCCTCATTTAGTATGCGCGGTTCTATGAATATGCAAATGAGCCCCGCCTCCACTCACTCACTCACTCAGAGATCCACTGGTTGACGAGCACACGTTGATCTGATTGGTTACAAGGTCGTTTGTGACGTCAGAAACAACAGCGATTTCAAAGCGTGTTTTTGAGACTGTCTTTGGTTCACTGCAGTTTTAAGCAGAAAATACTCAGCAATGCTGTCGACTTATGAACTTACACATGTGTGTCTTAAAGCATATTAAAAACACCACATAGACACATAAACAACATTAAATGCTGGATTTGCACCACAGGAGGACTTTAAATTCATGACATACAAGTTTGAATGTAAATTAGGCTACATTAAAGTATATTTCAGTTTATCATAAATGCTGTGTGCATTATGCAATATTCTTTAACCCTATATTTCAAAGACATGAAACTAAAGACGTACTTAAGTCCTACTAGTAAGTATATTCTTTTGAAGCATATTATTTCCTGTACTTCTTTTCACAAGTATTTGCTTGCAGAAAAATTAGTTATACTTGCAAGCTAAATTTAACATTTTATCAAGTGGGTCATGTCATATAAGAATCAATGATAAATAAACACAAGAAAACATCTAGTTTTAAATGCATGTGTGAAATGTAGGCATGTATTGTTGTTTGCAAGTGATTTTGAAAGATGTGTATACCACGTGTCAATGTGTTTGAGTAAACTCAGAATCATGTCACTGACCCGTGGTTTGCTCACTGTTCTCAGGCACCACATGGATGCAGGAGGTCGTGCCCTTGATAGTGAGCGAGGGCGATCTGACGCCGGTGCTGACGGTGCCGAACTGGGACCGAGTGCCGTGGCTGGAGGAACACCGGGCGATGCTGCTCAGTTTACACCAGAGGCCGTCTCCTCGCATCTTTGCTACTCACTTCCATCACACAATGATGAACGAGTCTTACTTCAAAATAAAGCCCAGGGTAACAACAACGTTCAGGTGCACTTCATAAATCATAAATCCTGTGCATCCTCTTCTGCATGCTTTGCTCTGTGCTTCAGGTTCTGTATGTCATGCGTAACCCGAAAGACGTGTTCACGTCTTCATATCACTACTATGGAATGGCCTCATACCTGGTGAACCCGGGAACTCAAGACGAATTCATGGAGAAGTTCCTCGATGGAGACAGTAGGATTTCAGCTCTCTTTATCATCCACAGCCTCGATATTTGAGACTATGAATATCTTAAACTGTAAAAACTGGTCTAGATTTGATGTTCTGTTCAGTCCTCATGTAATTTGAACTTAATATGTCCTAATATTGTAAATTTGCAGTCTTACTTTATTCCTCTTTGTGCTGTATTACAAGTGTGATTTCTTTTCTCCACAGTCATGTTTGGTTCCTGGTTTGATCACGTGAAAGGTTGGCTTAATGCTGAAGACCAGGAATCCGTACTGTACGTTTTCTATGAGGAGATGATCGCTGTAAGTATCTTCTTCACGTCACGGGTTGGTTTAAAGCAGGATAACAGAAGCAACGATCTAAATGCAGCCGTCTTTTATTAAAGTCCCCCTGTAGTCAATAATTGTATCGCTTAAAACTCATCTTTGATCACCTAAATTACACATTTAAACGTTTTTTCCTGGAATTTTTTCCCCATGCTTTAAAATGGCTTGAATGTAACTCTACACCCTTGCCTCATTTAGTATGCGTGGTTCTATGAATATGCAAATGAGCCCCGCCTCCACTCACTCGCTCACTCAGAGATCCACTGGTTGACGAGCACACGTTGATCTGATTGGTTACAAGGTCGTTTGTGCTGCAGAAACAACAGCGATTTCAAAGCGTGTTTTTGAGACTGTCTTTGGTTCACTGCAGTTTTAAGCAGAAAATACTCAGCAATGCTGTCGACTTATGAACTTACACATGCTTTGTCTTAAAGCATATTAAAAACACCACATAGACACATAAACAACATTAAAAGCTTGACCCAAAAACAAAACACTCTGGAACAGGAGGAATTCAAGAACGACGCAAACCGACTCAATGACAAGAACAGACAAACTGAACTAAACAGTGAACAAGAAACAGGTGAACAACGTAATCAGTAACCATAGCAACCAAACATAAGCTGATCAGAAACCGATGCCACGTCTGAAATAAAATACTTCGCTACTAAATAGCATATGAAAACCCGTACGCCAAAGTAAAGTGTCTATCGGGACACACTTCAGAATGGCACTCATCCGGGCACTTTTTGCCTATTCTGTGAATTCGGACATACTTCTTTTGTCACATACTGTTTTTCGCTTACTGTATTGTAGGGAAGTATGCGCTGTCGGATCATGATAAGCCTAAGAGCAGAAGATAAACGTGGCACTTCACAGGAGGACTGAATGTGCAGGTTGAGTTTATTAGTTTATTTTATTACACCTGTCAGAGTTCATACCGAGGTGTCTGTAATCCTGAGATAACCGTCAAGTCAAGCTGGTTTGGGGAGAGTGTCTCCAGAGCGAGACTTGTGATCGGCACACATTTAATCTGATTATTTATTATCCCAGTTACGTGAAGTGAGTGGAATCTGAGCGAAAAACGCTGACGACTTGGTCAGAAGACTCACGTTTTTGCTCAAGCTCATAAAACACTAACAATCGAAGCCTCGGTAGGCAGTTTCTGTAATCGAGAACATTTATTGTTTATTCTTTTCATATTAATGTAAAAATGTGAAGGCAAATAAAACAGATTTCAGTCAAAGGTGTGAGCAGCTTCGGCTTCTAAGACTCCGTATGTGAAGCCAGAATAAACTCAGCAGGCGTTTATAGGCCACTCAGTGTATTAGGTGATCAGCCGTTGTAAAATCGCCAAGTTGTCCAAGGTCTTTTTCAAGGTCTCTCTGACGCAATCTCTGCTTTCTTCTGTCCTTGAACCTCATTGAACTTGGTTGAAATATCCAAAGTAGGTAAAGGTTCTTCCACATGTCCGCTTTTCCCATATCTCAAACAAGAGTATAGAACAAATCATTGTTTTATTATTGCTTATTATTCACAATGTTTTTGATACAGTAAAATAGTGATATCCTTGTGAAAATGCATCATGATTTCCAACATTTGATCATTCAAATCTTCGGTCAGGATTTGAAAGGATCTGTGGAGAAAATCGCACAGTTTCTTGGGAAATCTCTGAGTCCGGACGTGACGGAGAAGATCGCCGAACACTGCGTTTTCAAGAACATGAAGCAAAACAAAATGTCCAACCTTTCTCTGGTTCCAGAGGAATTCATGAACCAGAAGAAATCAGAATTCCTGAGGAAAGGTAACGGATCAATTCTTCTTAAAATCATCGGCAGAAATGGAGAAAAATGTGACCGTACACTTACTCGTTCATGTTTCAAAAGTTGCAAAAGCACCAAAAATAGTGTTATAAAAGTGTGTGTGAAGTCATCTTTGGGTGAATTATTCAAAGCGTGTCACTTGAATATCATTTGACTGTAAGAGTTACTGTAATCTTGTCTTGTTTTATTCATCAGGAATCGCAGGCGACTGGAAGAATCATTTCAACGAGGCTCAAGAGCAGCGATTTGATGCTGTATACAAAGACAAAATGAAAGATGTGAAATTCAAATTTCCATGGGACTGAAAAAAAGCATCTGTTTAATCTTTCCTGCTTTTAATAACAACACACAGGCCTTGAACAGACATCTTTCATATCATGGCTTTTTAAATAAAAGACAATTAAAAATGAACAATAATTATTGTTATTTGTGTGACATTTCCATTTGAATATGCTTTTTATTTTATTGCATAACGTATGAAATAAATGGTTTGCTTAGTTTTATTTGTTCATATATCTCAATCATTTTTTTTATATTGTATTTTATTGTTTTGCATTTTAAAACTTTGATCATAAACCTAAGAATTTAAATATCATCTTACTAAGACATATTATTGGTAGATTCAAATTTGTATGTGTATTTTATGAACGTATCTACTGTACTGTTATAAAGATCTCATTGATTTGCATTACAAGCATCATAATTTCAACACTTTTTTTGTCCATTTAAATATCAGCATTTTTGCTCAGTTTGAGTCTCTGAATGATATTGAGCTGTTTTTCCCTCTATATTCTCACAATATCAGACTATATGAGCCATAAAAGCCTGATGCATCGAAGCATAAACCATATATGCAAACTTGTTTTTGGTAGATAGGCTACTTGGACATTATCTCAGTATCCATATACTTTCACTTACATAACATTTCAGTGCACTTTTTACACCTCTGGTTATAGTATTAGGTGTATAGAAGCTCCAATGCGGCTAATAAACAACTACAGAAAGTAAATAATTTTCAGTAAGTGTTAAGAGCTTAGTCTCACACACTAAAATAAACAATTATGACATGCATTTGCTTCCGAAACTCTTGCAAAAAAGACCCGTTTACAATGATTGCACGACGGTCCAGATCGCCATCAGGAACAACATCTACTATGGCAAGTCGTTTTGACTTTTATTCATTTCCAGGATATGACTTCATATCAACAATTCAGTTTTCACTATAGTTAAAATGTAAATTCTTGATAGCAACAATAACGTCATCACTCACAAAAATACGAATACTTGATATCAAGAATTAAGTGGTAAAAATGTGTATTTCTGCGAGTGATTATGTCATTGTTTATATTAATAATTAACATTTTTACTAGTGGAAATGTAAATTGCCATTGTTACTAGTAAAATTTTAATTTGTGATATCAAGAATTTAATTTTAACTAGTGAAAATTCGTATTTCTGCGAGTGATGATGTCATTGTTGATATCAAGAATTAACATTTGTATTAGTGGAAATGTAATGCCTAATATCATTACTAGTAAAATTCCAATTTCTGATATCAAGAATTTAATTTTAACTAGAAAAAAAATATTATTTCTGGGAGTGATGACATTGTTTATATCAAGAATGAGAATTTTTATTCGTGGAAATGTAATTCCTTATATAAAAAAAATCGCCATTGTTACTAGTAAAGAGACAATTTCTGATATCAAGAATTACATTTTAACTAGAATTTTTTTCTTTTTTTGTGGGAGTTTTGGTGTCAAGAAAATATCAAGAAAATCTAAATTTTACTAGGGAAATGTAATTCCTAATATCAAAATCGCCATTGATAATAGTAAAAATCCAATGTCTGATATCAAGAATTATTAATTCAATTGTTAACATGAAAAATCAATATCCTGGGAATTAATAAATGTAAAAGCGGCTTGCCATACTGCATCTGCGGAATGCGTGAGTTCTCGCGGTATTACAGGATCTACATCAGCGCTCAGCTGTAACTTGTGGTTTATTATTCTTCGTTTGCTTGAGAAAATGACAGAGGCAGAACTGTACTCGGTTTATAAAGGTCTGTACGTGCCGACGCATTTACACCCTCCTGAAAGCCTGAAATACGCTGAGGAGTTCACTTTCCGTCCAGATGACATTCTCATCGTCACTTATCCCAAATCTGGTGAGTTTGCAGTTTTAACTTTTTATTATTGCATTGACATAATAAAAGTATCATTCTGTAAAAGCGTCACTCAGCAGATAGTAGCCCACTGTAAACTTGTAATGCCGTGTGTTTGTTGTGTACTTCGTTAACATAGCTGCCAACTTTTGAGTTTAGCTCGGAGTGTGTTGTAAGGGTGGTATTGGGATTGTCCAGTAGGGGGCGCACTGTGTTTGTGGGCTGTAGCACTGTTAAAAGCAGAGTGTGTGTGTGGTGTACTTGAATGACTAGGCAAGGCACGCGTTTTACTACTTTATAAGTGAGAACTGGGCATAACACAAAAGCTCAACATGAGGGTATTACAGACTCATTCTTTGTTATGACATGCGCAGACAACACACAAGCTAACAACGGCAAGTCTTCGGGGACAAACTTAATGCACAGATTAATAGTATTAAATACACCACACTACCTCCCCTTTAAAATTAAAGGTAATCTTCACATAGTGCATAAACATATAACCCCAACTTAAAACTACACTTCTTACACAGAATAGTGGTTTCACTCCGTCCGGTTAATTAAATGACCGGCATATTTAACAAAGCATGTTAACCCTTACAAATAACTCAACCCTCTTTGAATAACTGAACATGTCCCAGTATCATACTATATTTAATCTCTGTAACGTGACGGCCGCTTAGTCATGCGCTCCGAGCGCCTCAAAGTCACTGTCTCTGGATCAGGCAGCCCGGGCGAACGCACATGTCTCTTCAGGTGCAAATCTGCGGGTGACTCTCCAGTCGCACTATTGGGAGTTGTGCGATATCGCAGTTGGAAATGTGAGACTTTGTCCTCAACACTCAAATCCTCTCCATTCAGCTTCTTCATGCCTGCTTTGAATGTGGCAACAGACCTCTCTGTGAGGCCATTGGTAGCTGGATGCCTCGTTGCACCAGTTGTGTGAAGGATACCGTTCCTTTTCATGAACAGCTGAAACTCATCTGACGTGAAAGTCGTGGCGTTGTCCGTGACAATTTGCTCTGGTAATCCATATGACGCAAACAGTCTCCGAAGCCTTGAAATGGTTGCGGAGGACGTTATTTGTGCCATCTTGAAAACCTCCAGCCACTTAGAATATGCGTCTACAACTATCATAAACATGTGACCCATGAACGGACCTGCAAAGTCAATGTGGAGCCTTTTCCAAACCTCTCCCGGAAATTCCCAGGGGTGCAGAGGAACAAAGCGTGGCATACGCTGCTCCAACTGGCCCCTGTCACACTGCTTACAGGTCTTTCCAACGTCCATGTCTACATGTGGCCACCAAACATATTGTCTTGCAATGATCTTCATCTTTACAATGCCAGGGTGTCCGCTGTGGATCTCCTTAAGCACTGCTGTTCTCAGCTTTGTAGGCACCACTACTCTTGTCCCCCATAGAACACAACCTTGCTCAACAGATAGTTCCTCTCTTTTTTTGTAGTACACTTTCAGTTCTTCTGATCCTTCTTTTGGCCACCCTTCCATGATGTATCTGTGCAGCCTAGATACCTAGGTATGCATCCTTGCGTGTTGCCTTGGAAATCTGTTTTGCACTCACTGGTGCATCTTCCAGGTGTTCACAGATTAGTGCGTGTCGGTATGCTGTCATTGTCTCTGTTCCTGCATCCGTAGTTTCCGGCAGTGGGACACGAGACAGACCATCTGCGTTGCCATGTTCTTCTGACTGGCGGTATAATCTGACTGTGATAATCATAGGCAGACAGTATAATAGCCCACCTCTGTATACGCGCTGCTGCCATTGTTGGAAGTCCTTTATATTCTCCAAACAGCGTGAGCAGAGGTTTATGATCAGTGATCAAGTTGAACTTCCACCCCCACAGATATTGGTGGAATTTCTTCACTCCATACACCAGGCTCAACGCCTCCTTTTCAATTTGCGAATAGTTCTTCTCCGCCGGTGAAAGCGTACGAGAAGCATAGGCTATTGGATGTTCTTGCCCATCAGGTGTTGTGTGCTGAATAACGGCTCCAATTCCGTACGCTGAAGCGTCACATGCGAGAGAAAGTGGCAGGTTCGGATCATAGTGAACTAGCACCTTGTCACTGGCTAACATTTCTTTGCACCTATCAAAAGCACTCTGTTCCACTTTACTCCACCCCCATTTTGTTTAGTCCTTCAGCAGTCTGTAAAGTGGGGCCAAGACAGTACTTTGCTGCGGCAAAAAACGACCATAATAGTTCACTAACCCCAGGAAAGCTCTGAGCTCTTTGATGTTTGTGGGTGTTGGAGCATCATGCACAGCTCTGACCTTGTCTTTAGAAGGGTAGACTCCTTTTCCATCCAACATGTGACCTAGGTATTCGATTTGAGTTTTCCCGAAGTCACACTTTGCTTTTTTTACTCTCAGGCCATTTTCTTGCTGCCGCTGTAGAACTCTGTCCAGGTTCATCAGACGCTCAGTTTCGTCCCTGCCCATCACCAGCAGGTCATCCAAATAGACCACGACGTTGAGGTCCTTCATCACGTTCTCCATGATCCTTTGGAAAATACTGACAGCAGAATTAATGCCAAAGCATAGCCGATTGTACACAAACAGTCCTTTATGCGTGTTCACAGTTGTATACTTTTTTTGACTCGTCATCTAAGGACTTATTGGTAAGCAGCTGCCAGGTCAATTTTGGAGAATATCTTTCCCCCACATAATGCTGCCAGAACCTCTTCAATGCGTGGTAGTGGGGATGTTTCAGCATTTGTAGCCATGTTCACAGTTACCTTATAGTCGCCGCACAAGCGGAGTCCACCGTCCCGCTTGGTTACAGGGACCACTGGAGCAGCCCACTCGCTGTACTTTACAGGGCTGATGACACCATCTTTTTCTAGGCGTTCCAGTTCTTTTTCTACCCTTTCTTTCATTGCGAAGGGCAGGACACGGGCTTTGTGGAACCTTAGAACTGCGTCAGGCTTCACAGAAATAGCTGCTTTAATGCCCTTTAATGTCCCCAACTCGTCTTTGAAAACATCAGCATATTTATCCAACACATCTTGGATTGACTTGGGTTTAGTTGTTGGGTGCGTAACGTTTTCTATGACTTTTTTAATCATCGTGGCCAGCACCACTTGCACTGAACACAGAAAATATCAGAATTTCATCTTCTATTTCGTCAGCTTGTACGTAGCCCGTAATTTTTTCTTCTTTTTGCTCACTGTTTCTCTTTCCCTTTTTCTCCTGCCTCTCCCGTGTCCGCACCCCAGTCCTGCATGCCTTCTGAATATGCCCGACTTTGCCACATTTATGACACTTTACATTTTTGTTGTAACAATCACTGGCGCTATGATCCTTTCCTTTACATCTATAGCACCCTTCTTGTTTTGAAGGCGAGCACCGTCTCCGCTTTACCTTGTGAACAGCGGTGACATCATCACCTTTCCGCAACTGCTGCGCATCTCGGTGGGCTGTCTCCATGTTAACAGCAAGCTCCACAGCTCTCGCAAAAGTCAGTCTATCCTCTGAGAGTTTTCTGGACACATTTACGGTACCTGAAAAGCTCGGCGATGACCAATGGTTTTGGCTCACAGTAATCTTTCAGAATGGTCACAATCTGATGAAATGTTTTGTCCTTTGGCTTGTCAGGCTGGACCAGGTTGCGTAGAAGGCCTTATGTTGCTGCGCCGACCGAGCTCAACAATACGGGAACTTTCTTTCCATCGTCGACATCACGAGCTTCGAACAGCAACTCCATGCGCTCAACGTAGGCAGACCAAGTTTCATGCTCCGGCTTGAACTCGTCTGGTCTTTGGGAAAAGTGCGCCATTTTCACGAACTAAACCGATTTATCTCGTCGCCAATTATGTGGTGTACTTGAATGACTAGGCAAGGCACGCGTTTTACTACTTCATAAGTGACAACTGGGCATAACACAAAAGCTCAACATGAGGGTATTACAGACTCATTCTTTGTTATGACATGCGCAGACAACACACAATCTAACAACGGCAAGTCTTCAGGGACAACCTTAATGCACATATTAATAGTGTTAAATACACCACAGTGTGTATACGCTGATTTCACGCAGCCGTTATTTTGAAAGCGAAAGCGAGGCTCCGGTGGGAAGAAAACCGGAAGTGTCGCCTTTAATCACAGGTTGCAGCAGCAGCTTCAGGTTGGTAGTCCAAGGCATTGTTGTTTATCTTTACTTCCGGGGTTCTTCCCACCGGAGCCTCACTTTTGATTTTAAAATGGCGGCTACGTGAAATCAGCGCATTGCTGGCTACAGAGATGAGTCCTAATAAAAAAGAGACCATCCCGAAGTTTCCGTTTTCTCTGAGTTTTTCCTCTCTGCATGCACGCTCGGTCTAGATTAGTCTATCACGAGTGGCTCAACAGGTAGATCTATAGATAAACTCATCTTTCAGGCATTTGACCGACCGGGTTGACACTTGTGGTGTGAAACCAATCCAATGCGTGTCTCACGGCTAATGCGTGAGAGTGGCCAGCTCTGCGTTAAACCGGCAACAATTCACCATATGCAATCACTTTCTAGTTTTTGACTCTCTTGTATTCTGGTTGAAACTTTGTAGTGTACATTTCCCTCATAATGCTGTCTAGGTATGCAGCACCCCCCCCCCCACACACACACACACACTACATTACACTACACAGTCTGCTTTCTCTTCCATTCACTCTTATTTCAGGACAAAACCTGCTCTGGACTGGAATGTTTGTTATGTAGAAACATGGCTGTGCATGTTAATTACAAACTTAGCATTTGCTATATGAGTCAAAGGCTGGATCTGAAAACACATACTTCTCTACTGTACAGTCTGCGAAAAACATTAGGTGACAAAAGAAATATTTCCGAATCCCCAGAGTGAAAAAAAAGTGAAGTGTGCATACGATTGACACTTTACTATCCCATGAGGCCACGGGTAAGGATTTATGAACAGCAGTGAAGTAACTAGTATAGGTCACTTGATCATGACAACATATGGTGAATGTAGTAATCTCTATTACATTCATACTACAGTACACACACTCAAACTATATATAGAATGTACTTTTGTTTTGTGATTGTGAAGTAATTACCTATTCAAAATTAGTAGCGACTCAAGAGAGTGGGATTTCGGACACAGCCGCTGTCATATACAAGAAGAGTCGTAAGAGTGTAAGAGTCGGCGATAAAGTGTAGTTTAAAACGCATGGGCCAAAATGTAGTCTTCGTTGGTTTTCGAAAAAAACGTTTACACCATAGACTCAGACTCTTAATAATACAGCTTCCAAAATGTAATGAGTGCATAAAGATGAATACAGAAGTACAAAATAAACAGTCGTTCAATAAATCCAACAGGCATACATGGGAAAAGTTGGGACTTAGAATCCACAAACACACAACACTGATGGAAGACTGAACAAAAAAAAACTGAGAATTGCGCACACACACACACACACACACACACACTCACACACACACTCACACACACACACACACACACACACACACACTCACACTCACACTCACTCACAGTCACTCACACTCACACACACACACACACTCACTCACTCACAGTCACTCACACTCACTCACAGTCACTCACACTCACACACACACACACACTCACACTCACTCACAGTCACTCACACTCACACACACACACACACACACACACACTCACACTCACTCACAGTCACTCACACACACACTCACACTCACTCAGTCACTCACACTCACTCACAGTCACTCACAGTCACACACACTCACACTCACACTGTCACTCACACTCACACACACACTCACACTCACTAACAATCACACACACACACACACACACTCACTCACTCACTCACTCACTCACTCACTCACTCTCACTCACACTCACTCACAGTCACTCACAGTCACACTGTCACTCACACTGTCACTCACACTCACACTCACTCACACTCACTCACAATCACACACACACACTCACACACACTCACTCACTCTCACTCACATTCACTCACTCACTCACACAGTCACTCACACTCACACACACACTCACTCACTCACACTCACTCACACTGTCACTCACACACTCACACTGTCACTCACACTCACACTCACACACACACACACTCACTCACAATCACACACACACACTCACTCACTCACACTCACTCACACACTCACACAGTCACTCACACTCACACTGTCACTCACACTCACACACACACTCACACTCACTCACAATCACACACACACACACACTCACACACACTCACTCACTCACACACACACTCACTCACTCACTCACTCACTCACACATACACATACACACACGCTCACACTCACTCACTCGTACTCACACTCACTCACGCACTCACACTCACTCTCACACACACACACACACACGCTCACACTCACACTCACAAACATACACACACACACACACACACACACACACTCACACTCACACACACACTCACTCACTCACTCACACACACACACTCACACTCACACACACACACATGGGCAAACAAAGTGAGCTTCAGATTAATATTTTGGAGGCATCAATGCCAATAACCTTCATTTTTAATTCAATTAAATTCACATTTATTTGTATAGCACTTTTTTCACAATACACATCTTTTAAAGCAGCTTTACAGAAAATGGATGAGTCCACATTACAATGTAGAGTGATCTATTTTCAGAGGAAACTGTCTAAGTTATGTATTTCAGAAATGTACATATGCAAAAATACAGTTAGCGAAAAATTTATTAATTTAAACAATGTGATAATTAAAAGAGTGTATTTTTAAGAGTGTGTCGATGTGTTTGAGTAAACTCAGAATCATGTCACTGACCCGTGGTTTGCTCACTGTTCTCAGGCACCACATGGATGCAGGAGGTCGTGCCCTTGATAGTGAGCGAGGGCGATCTGACGCCGGTGCTGACGGTGCCGAACTGGGACCGAGTGCCGTGGCTGGAGGAACACCGGGCGATGCTGCTCAGTTTACACCAGAGGCCGTCTCCTCGCATCTTTGCTACTCACTTCCATCACACAATGATGAACGAGTCTTACTTCAAAATAAAGCCCAGGGTAACAACAACGTTCAGGTGCACTTCATAAATCATAAATCCTGTGCATCCTCTTCTGCATGCTTTGCTCTGTGCTTCAGGTTCTGTATGTCATGCGTAACCCGAAAGACGTGTTCACGTCTTCATATCACTACTATGGAATGGCCTCATACCTGGTGAACCCGGGAACTCAAGACGAATTCATGGAGAAGTTCCTCGATGGAGACAGTAGGATTTCAGCTCTCTTTATCATCCACAGCCTCGATATTTGAGATGCAGGAGCTAAAGCAGTGTATGAGCTAACCTGTGTTCAGATCAGATATGCAAGCTTGTTTCCTCCACAGAATAAAACATTTTAAAAGATAATTGCGAAATAATCGTTTTTATCTCGCAATTCTGACATCTTTCCTTAAAAGTCCAATTCTAAGGAAAAAGAGACTGACTTTTTCCCTCAGAATTGCAACTTTAAATCTCACAATTCAAAATTTTATAACGTGATATAAAGGTTGCAATTGCAATTATAAAGTTGAAATTACCTTTTTTTTTCTGTGGCAGAAACAAGCTTGCATAGGAGCGGTTATGCAAATCATGTAAAAAAATAAATAAATTCTAAGAACCAGCTCTGGCCTCTTGGTATTACATTTGGCAAGCGTAGCTAAACATTGTGGTTTTAACATTAACAATCATTTTTACCATTTCTAGACCTCATACAAATAATACAGCAGCATCTTAGACGACCAACTCGTGCAATCTGATGTTCAACAAGATAGCACACATATTAGACCGGAAAGCACACTGAGCAGAAGAAGCACAATAGATAGCATGCGTTTGGGGAAGTAGACACACAAATAAAGATGTACATTTTCAGAGTAGAGGTGAGGCAGATGTCTGGTCTGAATCGAACACATGGGTATTAGTATTGATAAAAAGACAGAATAAATGCAATAATAATATGTTTGGAAAAATTAATCATAGAAATAAGACCTTTTTCAAAAGGAATTTTTTGAACATTCAGAGTTTTAATTAATTCAGAGATTTACCGCATCCAAAAAAGTTTGTGTTTACATAATATATATGCGTGTAGTGTACTGTGTACAGTTATTTTTGTATATAAATACACACATATGTATATATTTGAGAAAAATTTGTAACTTATACATTATATTTAATAAATATTTATACAGTATGCAAATATGTCTTAAATGTATACAACATGCATTAGTGTGTATTTATATATACAAAATAGTTACACATATATTATGTAAACACAAACTTTTATTTTGGATGCGATTAATTATTTGACAGCCCTAATACAGAGAACGTTTTCGTCATTTAATGTCATCAAAACGTTATTTTTTTAACGTTGTGTTTGTTAGCTGGGATGTTCTTTACTCGAGCAAACAAACCAAAGGTTCAAATACTGAAGTACAAATCGATTCTCCTGCCTATAGATTCCTAACAGCGACATATCAGTTTGTATATGAAACTTTTTGCAATACTACATGTGGTAGTATAGTTTTCTCTTTGTCCTGTAATGGAATTAATTACAGCTTTTGTGTGATTCAAGTGTGATTTCTTTTCTCCACAGTCATGTTTGGTTCCTGGTTTGATCACGTGAAAGGTTGGCTTAATGCTGAAGACCAGGAATCCGTACTGTACGTTTTCTATGAGGAGATGATCGCTGTAAGTTGGAGCGAATATGGCGCTTGAGTTTATGACTGTCATCATATGACATGCTGTCGTTATCACAGATGATATAAGCTTGTCTTTATTCAAATCTTCGGTCAGGATTTGAAAGGATCTGTGGAGAAAATCGCACAGTTTCTTGGGAAATCTCTGAGTCCGGACGTGACGGAGAAGATCGCCGAACACTGCGTTTTCAAGAACATGAAGCAAAACAAAATGTCCAACTTTTCTCTGGTTCCAGAGGAATTCATGAACCAGAAGAAATCAGAATTCCTGAGGAAAGGTAACGGATCAATTCCTCTTAAAATCATCGGCAGAAATGGAGAAAAAAGTGACCGTACACTTACTCGTTCCTGCTTCAAAAGTTGCAAAAGCACCAAAAATAGTGTTATAAAAGTGTGTGTGAAGTCATCTTTGGGTGAATTAATCCAAGCGTGTCACTTGAATATCATTTGACTGTAAGAGTTACTGTAATCTTGTCTTGTTTTATTCATCAGGAATCGCAGGCGACTGGAAGAATCATTTCAACGAGGCTCAAGAGCAGCGATTTGATGCTGTATACAAAGACAAAATGAAAGATGTGAAATTCAAATTTCCATGGGACTGAAAAAATACTGCTTTTAATAACTCTGATGAATCCTTTGGTGCTCCTCTATAATAGACTTCCACAGATGTGTGTGATTATTACATAAATCCACACATTTTTTAACATGACTTTTCTTTTTATACTGTATTACTGTTTTTGTTTACAGTATTCTATAATAGATCACAAAAGTGGTTCTGCTCCAAATATCTCTGTAATACATTCCTTTATTAAAATTAATATTAACATTCCTCCTTTGGATAAATGTATACTTTATTTTAATGACAATGATTTATTTGTGTTAATAAGGCTTCCTAACTATTTCAATGTGATTTGGTAACGCTTTACAATAAGTTACAAAGAAATATAAATTTTACAGCATTTATTAACCTTTAATGTAAGTAAAATGTTCAGTTTATTCACTATGTAAACAGATACAATATTGGATCTTAAAAATGTATTAATAAATATGTGATCAATAAATAAATGCTGTATATTGCTCATTCTTAACCAATAACTTCTAAAGGTACACTATATAACTTTTTCTTGTTCAAAATGCATATAATGAGTGAGTACATCATGAACTCGTCTTGAATCACGACGGTACGCCTAAAATAAGTGTTTTTGTTCGGATTATTTTACACCGCCCGCTGCGGAGGAGCACAGTACATGCGTGACTCGCCATAGACATAATCAGAGAAGTAGCTCCGGCTACAATGTTCCTCCGCGAGACGCATGCAGTTCTGTTTATTAACCGTTTGCGGAAACCTTGGAAGAGTCCTATTGCATTAATAGATTAAATTTCATGCACTTTTATTTATAATGGTCGCAAGTTTAATAAATAG
>CM060627.1:31706590-31729090 GCA_030578275.1 Meda fulgida
CTAAAATAAGTATACTCTAAATAGCATATTGGTCAGATTGATTAATTATAATTTTTTTAATAATCAAATAATTAAAGGGGTTCAGTCTCTCTCTTGAATCCAACACTGAAGTGAGTTAAGCTGCAGTTCCTCCACTGGCCACTAGAGGCCGGCTGCAGAAGAGAGTCAATCCCATAGACCCGCATGTTAAAATGCCCAACTTTACAGCAGAATAAAACATGTTTACAGTCTGGTGCAAAAAGTAGCTTTGGTCTATATCGCTCATTTTGCCTTTCATGACGACTGTGAGGGAGGCAAATTTTTTTATAACTCATCCGTTTAAATTATATTAAGCCTTAAAGTTCTTCATAATTAAGGGCGTGGCCACTTGAGTGACAGGTGGATTGAGCTGATGTCACTACTAGCCGTTTGTCTGCTATGTGTTAGCGTCAGCTCAGCTAATCCGCCTCGCTGCACATTTTCGTTTATCCGGGAGTGACGCGCGGCCAACATGGCGACGGCCGGCTCCGCCCATTCTAGGATTCAAAAACGCTCTTCAGAAACACTACGGGTGACGTCACACACACTACGTATATATATATATATTTTACAGTCTATGGTCCTGACATGAGAAATCAAATTTGCCTTGATCTTTTGTTATATATACATAATCAAGCTTCAAGAACAGCTGGTTTTGATATTGGGTGATCTATGACATCACACAAGCAAATCATTTGCATATGCCCGCCTCCAGAGAAAGACATCGACCAATAGAGGATATGCATTGACGTCACTTTCCCACCACTGAGTGACTGTATTTAATAGTGGAAACTGAAAACACGAGTAAAACAAACGATAATCAGTTTAAACTAAAGGTTGGACTCGATATAGTGTTTCTTACAACTTACCAAAGATCCAGTGATTCGTGGATATTTACATGCCGCCAGAAATCGTGTTTCCTGACATTATATGAGCCGGATTTCCACGCCGGGGAAATACATAAAGCAAATTTGCCTGTGAACGCTTTATATAAACGCAATATAAGTCTAAATACATGTGATCACTTATATCAGTGTTATATCATCATATCGTCAGGTCCTAAAACTCGTGTAGTTTTTTGTCAGTGTTTATTTAAAAACATCCAATTATGCAGAATATATGATGGTAAATATTTAATAGATGAGTTTTCAATACAATATATAACAATACAAAATTTAAATTCAGCATATAGACACAAAATGAAAACTGCAAATCCACAGTTCCAAAGAAACCTTTGCTGACAGATGAAGCAGCGACGGCAACGTAAAGGATTTCATAAAGCTTTGTCTGTAAAACCGGTTTTTTGAGGATAATGTTTTAAAACACTTACTCGTGTGCAATAGCGAGTGGGCGTCGATACGGTTTCCTATGCAATGACGTTAGCCAATCAGAACAGTGGGCGTTTACTGACAAGCCTTAAAAACAGATCATTTCAGAAAGAGGCTAAGATTGAAGGTTAAATAAAAGTTTTTCCACATATTTTTGTCATTTTGGGGATCAAAGATGAGTTTTAAAGTCCCTCTGTAGTCAATAACTTTATCCCTTAAAATTCATCTTTGATCACCAAATTTACATATAAAAAAAAAATTCTGTTAATTTTTTTTCTTTATGCCTTAAAATATCTTGAGTGTAACTCGACACCCTTGCCTCATTTAGTATACGCAGTTCTATGAATATGCAAATGAGCCCCGCCTCCACTCACTCAGAGATCATATTAAAAACACCACATGGACAATATAACTACATTAAAAGCTGGATTTTCACCACAGGGGGACTTTAACATTGTGAGTGAACCTCAAGGAACATATACATGATGTAATGTCATGAAGACCCCTTTAATTGAATATCTAATTCTGGTAATTTTCTATGACTAAATATGTATTTATATAATAAATCTCAATGTATTTTACCAGCTTTTGTTATTGGTCTTCCAAAAGTTGCTGTGAATTATAACAAATAAATCATTATAAAACGATCTATAAAATCCTCTGGCATGTGTTTGTGTTTCACAACACACATTTTTTTTTATTTGCATGCTGAACAACGAGGGTTTGTAACCAGTCTTTTTAAATAACCTGCTTTTATTTTCCTCACTGCCCCTTTAATTGGCAAGCCAGTTAAGTATCGTGTTTCAGGAAATGCAATGTTATCACAGGCTCCAGCTGGAAGAGTCACATGACTTCTCTCATAATAGAGAGCATTAGATCAGCTGAGAGCAGGAAAACGAAACCTAAGGGTGAAGCTCATGCCGTCATTAATCATTCCTCACAAGCTCACTACATTTGTTGTTATGGTTGTAGTCAAATCGTTTACAGCATTTCTCAAGCGTGTTCAAACAGTCAGGTAGGATCTTTAACTAGATAGTTGCCTTGTTTTCTAGAAATGAGAACATGACTCAAGCATTTTGTTTCAGTTTTGTTTCTCATGATGCAGTGCATATTAATGATGGGAGAGTCTAGTATAAAGCAGAACACAGTAAATTAGTCATTCAGTTGTTCGGACAGAGCTGCACATTCACTGGGTAAGACCTACGCTATTTTTAATCACGCTAACACATGCGAATAAGACCTTATTTTAAGTGTTATTTAATCTCACTTTAGAATAAATAGTGTTAGATGGTGTTATTATGAATATATGTAATTATTTTGTGAAATGGTCATTGTTATTGCTGATTATTAATTTGATATATGTAACTGACTCTAATTTACAATATATTTACAGCAGTAATTATCATGTGCTTCATTGTGTTAAAGTCCCCCTGTAGTCAATAATTGTATCCCTTAAAGGCACACTGTGTAATATTTTTGGATCAAAATATTCAAAAACCACTAGAATAATGTTATATATTTTGTTAATGTGTGTACTTAGAATAGAACTTAGACTAGAACAATGTTAGATATTTTGTTAATGTAAACTTAGTAAACAGAAAATAGAATAGAAAATAGACATAGAATTAAAGCTGCGAGCAGCATTTATCGGGGTTCAAGCATTTAAGACATTAAGTTTTATTTAGCAAGCGTTTATCCTCTGAAATAATAGATGGAAAAGTCCATTTACAGCCAATACAGGCAATTTACCATAGGACATATATGGTTTTAAAGCTTTTTAACAGTTATAGCTCCACCTATTGTTCAATTTCCATAAAATTGTGCATGCTTCTTGAGCATGTTATGTCACATATGCTCATTAATTTTTGTGAAGTTCTGAGTTTTCTTGTAGGATTTATAGGCTTTTCAGTGTATTTTGCCACTCCCATTTTCTAAATGACCCTGTTATAGCAAACCAAAGGGCAAAGTTCAACTTTTTTTCAATAATTATTGATCTAGAGAGTCCAGAGAATTGCCCTAGACTGGTCTGGCTCAGATTGGGCGAAAAACCAGGGATTAGTTCGCAAAAGTAGGTTTTGGACAAAATTGGACATAGCAGAAACATTTTGTCACCTAAATCCTGATATACATTGTGTCCGCCTTGAGCCAAGGATCACAGTGGTGTAAAAACCTTGAGGCTAAGTCAAACGGTCTAGGAGTTAAGAGCGATTTAGTGCTTTTGGTTGCTGTAGCGCCACCTATGGGCCAATCGGTGTCATACTTTAATAACCTCTCCTCGATTTTTGTACTACCATCTGGCAAAGTTTCAAGGCTCCAGCTCTTACGGTTTGGTCTGCACGATGCGTTTTACAAATCCTTACAATTACAATAGGGTTTCAGCACTTCGAGCTTGAACCCCTAAAAATAGAAAATAGAGCTTAGACTAGAACAATGTTATATATTTTGTTAATGTGTGTACTTAGAATAGACTAAGTGTGTACTTGGGATACACATTATCCCAAATGTTTCTAAGAACATTCAGAGAAATAAGCAGGTTTTAGCAGGATATCGCCTATCGATGACATCACACCCACGTTACCCTCGATTTCCAGTTTTATTTTGTAGGAACCATTGAAACACCAAAGACGCTTTAATATATTATGTGTTTTCTTATTAGACAGGTGAGCAACTGTTTGGAAATATTCATTGACAGAAAAGGAATGATTGTTATACAGCTCAGTCTCTTTGTTTAAATCTCTTTTTCTTGATGTAAGCCCCGTTCACACCGCCAGTCGCTGTATGTCGCTAGTCTCTGTACGGCGAGTCGCTTGTGGGCGTTCGTAGTGCTGTCGCTCTAATGTTATTGGTAGACTGCACGTCTGGCCATATCTATACCATCACAAGTGATGTATACAACTATATCATTTTAATTTGACTAGGAATTAGGCTCAAAAGAGACAGTATGCTGTTGGGAGAGTGTTTTGTTTACAGTCAAATCATATAAAACAGTGAAATCGCCCTCGAACTCTTCTTGCTGCACTCGAGACGGGGCCGTGTCGCGAAAATCGCTTCTCATTTGCATAAAGTTGACATTTCTGCACTTTTGTCGCTTGTCTCTTTTCGCTTGACACGCCCGTTCGATAATGCCGTTGCGTGGCGCTGGCGGTGTGAACGCGGCTTTACCGCGAGTACCATGTTTTACTAGTTCTGGCTGGGCGGTGCACCGGTTCATACCGAATACCGGTGTTTATTTTTGCTATGATATAATTTTTTATATACCGCAATACCTGTGTATGATCGGTTAAACAATGTTGGGAACGCGTCACGACACTGTTTGAGAGGGTCTTTTCACTGTTCACTGGTGATGCACAGCTGTATGAAGATGGAGAGGTTAAACTATAATAGATAGCTGTCAAATTATATTACAGTGTTTGTCATTCATTGGTTCACAATATCAACACTGCCCGCCATAAATACATTTTCCAAAAGGCGAATAAACAGGAGCACTGCACGTTTCAAAATCAAAACGCGGCGCGGGTGTATGAATGTATTTGAAGGGAACTGACAGTCTTTAGAAAAGTTTCGATGTTATTTTCATTTAATCTTTCTTTATATTTCCTGATAAAGCAGCGTTTATGAGCGCAGCGCCTCCTGCTGGACCTCTTTGTAAATATTCTAAGTCAATCTACTGCAGCATTTCCTCTCTCAATCAGCAGAAAATGTGGTAAACACCCAGACATGCTTGGAAAAAAATAATTTCGTCATATACCGTGAAACCGTTATATTTTTAAAATACAGCCGCTGAGCGAATGCACAGAGTAGCATTATGACAACTTTTAACACACTCAAATGTATCTAATATGATAAAAAGCGCATAATAAAAAGCATAATAAAAGCTCCACTGCTCTCCAGCTGTGTGTCGCTCTCGTCTCTCATTAGTAATCGCTCCAGCGGCCTCGTTCCGCTCCAGCGGCTTTCGCAACGTTAATAAATATTACCATCCATAAACATGATTTCTGCCCGAGTCCCGTGGGATTCTCCATCGGCTGTAGAGGTGAAGACAACAACTACCATAATTCGCGAAATCAAGGCTTCATCAAGCTACACCTTTGTTTAAATTACAATGTGCCTTTAAAACTCATCTTTGATCACCAAATTGATTATTGAAATGTTTTTTCCTTGAAAAAATAAAATTTGCATGCCTTAAAATATCTTGAATGTAACTCGACACCCTTGGCTCATTTAGTATGCGCGGTTCTATGAATATGCAAATGAGCCCCGCCTCCACTCACTCCCTCACTCAGAGATCCACTGGTTGACGAGCACACGTTGATCTGATTGGTTACAAGGTCGTTTGTGACGTCAGAAACACCAGCGATTTCACACCGTGTTTTTGAGACTGTCTTTGGTTCACTGCAGTTTTAAGCAGAAAATACTCAGCAATGCTGTCGACTTATGAACTTACACATGATTCGTCTTAAAGCGTATTAAAAACACCACATAGACACATAAACTACATTAGAAGCTGGATTTTCACCACAGGGGGACTTTAAGGATAGATTTTTAGCACCTAAGGAAAAGTGTGCTGTCAATGATTATTAAACTTTTGTGGCAAAAAACAAACAAAACCGATATAAATATGGACGATATTCCTAAGAAAGAAATTTGTAAGAAAGTCATCTTTCACAGGAAAAACTAAGCTCTTACAGGCACTGATTTCACATTATATGCAACTTATAGATCCATTCATTCTATTTTTGCAGCTTATTTCTAAAGCACAGATTAAACCTATAAAAAAACTAAAGTAGTGGATTTTTCCTATATAGCGAAATTAGATGGATGTTGATTCTTGTTTTCGTTACACAGGGAAACATCAACACTATTTTTAATATGTTTTTACCCTTTCCGGTATTTACTACTAGATTAAACTGAGTAGAATCTCCTGTTATAAAATAAAGTGTTGTCAGGGAAGCCATCTTACAATATATCTTACAATGTCCTGACAATGCTGTCATATATTTTACAGGTGAAGACTTTGAAAAGACATGCAAAGAGGTTGTGGAGTTGGTGAAAAGCCACCAGGAAGGCATTCCTCTTACAAAATTAGCAGTGTTTTATAATAGGGCGTATGGGAGACCTTTGAGAAAGAAACAACTAGGGTTCTCCTCAATAGCAGATTTCATTGACTCTCTCAGCCAAGAGCTGTACGTGGAAAAGGGGCAAATCTTCTACAGGAGTGCCATGGCCGAAGCTTCAACACCTACAGGTAATTTGTCAACTTAAAAGGCTCAAATAAATGCTATAAAATGAAGGGTTCTGTCATTCACTCTCATGTGGTTCTCATATATGTTTTTTTAATGGTTTTCTCAGCACCCGTGCACATTGATGGGGTTTATAAAGACGTTGTGGAGCTGGTTAAGGAACCCCCAAAATACGTTTTTAAGAAAGTCATCAAGATAGTGAAAAAACATCCTCAAGGAATTCCTCTTGATAAATTAGCAGAGATCTTTGCTCAGAGGAATAATAAACAAGTGCTTTTGCCTGCTGAACTTGGTTTCCCGTCGATGGAAACGTTTGTGGCCTCTCTTAGCAAGGATCTTACGCTGAAAGATGGTGTGATCTTTCACAAGAACAACATAGTTCTTCTTACAGGCACTGATTTCACATTATATGCAACTTCTAGATCCATTAATGTCATTTTTGTAGCTGTTTTGTAAAGGATAATTTCTGAAGCACAGATTAAACCTATAAAAACACTGAAGTAGTGGATTTTTCCTATATAGCGAAACATCAATACAAATCATCCAGGTGCTTAAATGGATGTTGAATCTTGTTTTCAATACACAGGGAAACAACACGATTTGTAATGTGTTTGTACACTGATGAAAATGATTTTGTGGTGAAATAAATACTACAGAAAAAAACAATGTAATTTACATGAAAAAGTTAGTTCAGGCTAGAATAAAAAAAAAAAAAGTAAATTCTATGGTAGTACTCAACTCAACCGTATAGAAATGAAAGCATAAATATCAACATTATAAAATTAACTAAAATTACTCAACTTTTCTGATACTGGTGTTCCCATCATGCACTGGGCCTTGAATAATTAATGAGGTTGATTTTTCCCTGTTTTCCAGCTGTATTTACACTATTTTATCATTGCTTTTGTTGTTAGAATTAGTAACTTGCCATTTTGTGTTAAATTTCTACTTAAAATGACACATTCAAACACACAAACAATCCATCAAATGTTACCGTCATTGTGTATTGTCTACCAAGTATTGAGGTCTCTGCGTTCACACATTTAATTTCTGAAATGAAGATATAGTGACATACACTATATCTATTGTATTGATTACTTAGATGTTTCTAAGTAAATCATATACTTGCTAATTTAATGTTATTTTTTTTGTGTGAAATACAATTCAAACGAAACTTCAACCAAATAGGTATTACTCAACCTTTTATTAGACAAGTTAAAATGACTTATTTTCTTTGTTACTTTAACTTAACTTAGTTAAGTAGAGTTTACTTAATTCCATATGTGAAATTTACTTTAAAAATATGCATGTGAAATTTACTCAAAAGATATTTGTGCAAGTAAATTTTAATTATGTTTTTTTCAGTGTACCCTTTTCAGAGCTGTGTGTATTTACTACTAGATTAAACTGAGTAGGATTTTCAGTGGCCGAATCTCCTGTTATAATATAAAGTGTTGTCAGGGAAGCCATCTTACAATATATCTTACAATGTCCTGACAATGCTGTCATATATTTTACAGGTGAAGACTTTGAAAAGACATGCAAAGAGGTTGTGGAGTTGGTGAAAAGCCACCAGGAAGGCATTCCTCTTACAAAATTAGCAGTGTTTTATAATAGGGCGTATGGGAGACCTTTGAGAAAGAAACAACTAGGGTTCTCCTCAATAGCAGATTTCATTGACTCTCTCAGCCAAGAGCTGTACGTGGAAAAGGGGCAAATCTTCTACAGGAGTGCCATGGCCGAAGCTTCAACACCTAAAGGTAATTTGTCAACTTAAAAGGCTCAAATAAATGCTATAAAATGAAGGGTTCTGTCATTCACTCTCATGTGGTTCTCATATATGTTTTTTTTAATGGTTTTCTCAGCACCCGTGCACATTGATGGGGTTTATAAAGACGTTGTGGAGCTGGTTAAGGGAAATCCTAAAGGCATTCCTCTTAGGTTGTTGTCTATATTCTTCAGTCAGGAGTATCGGCGTAACCTCAAAGTCTCAGATCTTGGTTTTAGCTCAATCGCCTCCTTCATTGATTTCCTGAGCGATGAGCTTTTGGTGGAAAACAAGAGAATCTTCCATAAGAATCACAGAAGAGTCCCAACAACTGCAATCCCAACAACAGTGAACAATGACTCTACACCTGCGAATCCATCCCCGAAAGCTAGTTATTTGGGAGCTGACTTTGCTGAAAGAGGTATTGAAATGACGCAAGAGGATCTGATAAATAAAGTTAAAGAGGTTATAACAAAGTATCCAGCTGCAAGCAACTCCTTTAGTGAACTGGAGAATGGCTACTCCCTCTTATTTGGGTCAGCACTGCCATTAAAAACCTACTCCGTTTGTCCAGTTGTAGATAATAAACAAGCAGGAGCAAAGTGCCTTGACAGTAAGAGTACCGTATATACAGTTATATGAGGGGCTTTCGCACCGGAGGAACCTTTTCATTGTTCCTAGAACTTTTGGCGGATGTTCCTGGTTTTTGGCGTGTTCACACCGCAGGAACTAGGAATCATTTTAGTTCTAGGAACTCCTTTGAATGAACTAATGTACTCCTTCTCCAGAGTCGGGTCTAAACCAGCGCTAAAGGAGCTACAGTGGCGTTAGTGTTCACTGATTGGCCGAACGCACGCGAAACACCAGCACCCACCATTGAAAAAAAAAAAGGCTGTAAACACACAGATTATAGCCTATACATTTACTCCAGAAACTAACTCTACGAACATGTAAAACAGAGATAGATGGAGCTCTTAATCTTTACGCTGAGGAGAAAACCCAACGCAACATTAAAGGGAACAAGCGAAACATGATTATGTATTTCTGCTCAGCAACACTGGACATCAACCACACGGCAAACGCTAATAACTTTATTACTGTCTACTTTATATGTATAGCAGATCGTAAACTAATGAACACGGAGAATGCGAGTGCTGTGAGCTCAGGCTCTGGTGTTCTTAGCGCTGTCAAAATAAATGTCACAACAACAAGCGTGTCTTGCGTCAGTTCAGAGTTCCTACTGGCAGTGCGAATGCAACCAGGAAAACGTTCCTAGAGGAACCATTAGTTCTCTGGGAATCACCCTGGTGGCGAGTTCCCAGAACTATCCGGTGCGAAAGCCCCTTTTATAGACAAGTAAATAAACGGTTCCTAGTTCTTAAGTCTTTAAAAACACATTGTTGACTTTATTCTTGTAGAACCACAACAGAAGATTGATGAGGAACCAAAGAAGGTTCAGTCCAAACCTGTCGAGGATGAACAAGTGGTTCGGCCCAAGGCAGGTTTTACCGCCCCTGGTAATCTGTCATTTGGTGACTTCCCAGTTCTTGGTTCCAAGATGCCCAATTCTGAGGAGAAGAAGCTGAAAGAGGGAAGAGGGCTTGTCTTCTATGAGTCCTTCTACAGCCAGGTGCGGGAGGTTCATGGAGCGCACATGAGGGCAGCAGAAGCCTTGCTGGAAAATCAAAACAATGTTGGGAGACGGAGAAAAGCCATGAGCTCAAGCGAAGTGAACAGTTTGGCGGAGGACGTCATGAGAGCCCTTTCAGCCGAAGGAGAGCATGTGACCATTGAGAGGGTTTGTGTCTTGGGACCTATTTTGTTCTCATTCCCAATGTCAATACCATGACTACATTTTTGTTTTTTTCTATTATTAAAGGTAATAAGCAGAGTTTGCTCACTTCTACAAGTGTCTACTTTGAAAGATTTGAATGTGGACGCTCGCCGGCATCTGCCTGCAGTGCAGGACCTTCAGCGCACCATCAAGGAGATCAATTTGTACATTGAGGTATGAGGTCTTGTGATGAGTCTTTCCTCTGGTGTCTTGGGTTTACTTGATGTGTTTCTTTCCCTGTCAGTCAGTGGAGGCGGTGTCTTCTGTGTGCACACTTTACGAACTGGGACAGGCTCTGGCCAACCTGAAAAACAAGAAACGCTTTGAAGAACTCCACATGGGCCCTCTCTGCAAGATCCCTCTTATCCACCGAATGTTCAAAATAGATGCAAATACTAAAGATGATGATTTACATCAGATTGCAACTGTGGACATTCTTAGGGTGAGTGAGTTTGACCATTCTGCAACATACTCGAAACAAGGAGTACATGCGCGTTGACGTAATGCTATGGTTTTCTGCTTGCTTTAGAGTCTCCGAATGTTCCGGAGAAGATGCAAGACACCTAGAATTGACCTTGCTGATTTCCTGAAGCACCTTGCCGACCATTATAGCTGCGAGTCGCCTTATGATCTCGGCATCAGAATCCAGAGTCTTGGGTTGCCCATTTCGGTAAGACTCCCTTTTTTTGTTGCCATATTTTTTGGGTCTTTCGGAAATATCTGATTCGGTGTTGAGGGTTCAGTCTACAAATAGTGATGCACGATATAACGGCCACCATATCGGTATCGGCCAATATTAGGGCTGGGACGGTTACCGCATTACCGCAATACCATGGCCACGTGACCCCTACCGCGGGTCTTAGCTCGCACCATCATCACCGCAAAAAAAAAGTGCCTGCACATGTGCACGTTTTGTCTAATTACATGGATTCATTGATTCTAATGACTTGGATTGAGTCTAGTGACATTGTGTCTAACATGGATTCAAGGTTTTCTAAACAAAACTCATCATCATCAAAAGATGGAGCAAATCCGACCTTTCGCGAGTTGGGGAGCGCAATGTTTCATGACACATAATAACATTCCATTCGTATTGACTGTTAGGCCTGTATGCGAGAGTACCTGTGTAATGTCTTTATCGGCCAATATATAGGTTATCGGCTTTCAAGTATAAAGAATTATCGGTTATCGGTATTGGCCAAAATGTTCATATCAGTGCATCCCTATCTACGAAGCATTGAAAATACACCCTTCAAGAATTCTCCCAAACTCTGGAACTGTGAAACTGTTGCGATCTTAAATTCCCATCATTCTTAATCCAATGGTGGCATTTATTGTGTCAGTACGCGATATTGAAAATAATTTATTTGCTCATGCTGTGTTCTTAGACGTTGAATAAGGCATCGGCAACTGAGTATTTCCACATGGACAAGGCCAAAGAAACCATTCAGAGGGAGATTCAGGAGGAGGTGGATGCCAAAATGTTTAAGATCAAGAAGAGCCTGCTGGATCCCACACAAGGACCTGCGATCTACTCCCAGATGGGCAACTCCGAGCTTAGGAAAAAATATGCAAATATGACGGCCACCGATGCAGTCATGGAAGTCTTCAACAACTCTGAAGGCATTTTCAGTAAAAGTATGATGAAGGTGGGCAACTTAAGGGCGAGTATTCGTTTGCAAGCTGTTTTTTCTTCTGGTTTGGATGTTTGATGTCTGCTAACCCCACTGGAAACGCCCAAGTGTCTGTTCTTCATGTGTGGGATCTTGCTAAGTTAATTATTTAACAGTGCTTGCTTTATTACTTTTGTTCATACTTACTAAAGGTTTTTTTCAAAACTCCTAACAGTGTTGTACTTCAGACTGAGCTCGAGTTAAAGGAGTAGTTCATTGCAGAATTAAAAAGTCCTGATGATTTACTCTCCCGCACGTCATCCAAGATGTCCATGTCTTTTTTTCTTCAGTCGAAAAGAAATTAAGGTTTTTGATGAAAACATTCCAGGATTTTTCTCCATATAATGACTTCGATGGGGTCCAACGGGTCGAAGGTCCAGATGAGCGTTTCAGTGGAGCATTAAAGGGCTTTAAACGACACCAGACGATGAATAAGGGTCTTATCTAGCAAAACCATCCGTCTTTTCAAAAATAAATAAATAACTTTAAGTTTTAGGGTTAGAAAGCACAAATGCTTGGCTTGCTCTGCTCTGTGAGACCTTTTCTACGTAATTGCGTATTACGTGACGTCTGGAACGCGGATCACAGAACAGAGCAAGGCGAGCGTTTGTGCTTATAAAACTTAAACTTTTTTTCCCGTCTGGTATCATTTAAAGCCCTTTGAAGCTGCACTGAGACCTTGAACCGTTTGGGTCCCATTGAAGTCCATTATATAGAGAAAAATCCTGGAATGTTTTCATCAAAAACCTTAATTTCTTTTCGACTGAAGAAAGAAAGACATGGACATCTTGGATGACATGGGGGTGAGTAAATTATCAGCAAAAGTTTTTTTTTTTAAAGTGAACTAATCCTTTAAGTCCTTGAATTTGAGGGTATTGGACCTGGAAAGTCCTTGAATTTGAAGTTAACCGAGGTGTGGGAACCCTGTAATTGAATCCGACTGAGAACATGAATGTTTCTAATTTATGTATTTTCGTGTTATGGAAACAACTGATTGTGCTTGTGTTTTTTTTGTGTGTCCTCAGACTATTCAGGCATTCCTGTCGTGTGTAATCAGAGACAGGCTAGCTAGAGCCCTATTCCAGCTGGCTATATGCTGTGGCTCCTTGGACGCGCCTCAGGACCTGGTAGCTAAAGAAAAACCTCAGAAAAAAGCAGAGGCAAAGAAAGCTACGGAAGAGAGAGCAACAGAGATGCTCCCCACTGAAGGTGTCCACTTTACGGCCTTATTAGTTATCTTATTTTTAGTTTTAGCACCCTCTCAGGTTAAGCCTCTGTTATACTCACGGCAAAGTCATTTTTTTGTTCTCCGCTTTAAACAAGGTTTTAAAAGAAGTTTGAAATACATTTGTAGCGATATACTGTTAGTGAACATCCAACGGCATTTAGATGTCAATATGTGGTGCACTTTCCTTAACACAATAAACACAACAGAAATGAGAAAACAGCAGTTCAGAAAGCATCTGATCATAGAGATGTGGAAATGTTTATGTTCAGACTCTCCTGTCACGTCACGTTTATACATACAGCACTTTATATGGTACATGCGTTAAAGCAGAAGCTTTACAGTATTAAACATGAAAAACAGTGTCAATTAGAATCACAGCTTCAGTTTGTACTATAAAGCGGCTTTCCAGTGTGTTCATGTTTTTACTCGCGTCTGAACTGAAGAAATTAACCAGAGATTCACATCTCAAAGAAGGCGGAGCCTCTGAGCCACACCCACCTATTACATAATCATCACACCGACCAATAGAGACAGGGCTGATTTAGGCCACGCCCCATGGGGGGGGTCCAACCGTCTCCATTGACTTTGTATTGCGTGAAGCTGCCTCCTTGTCATTTGTGACTTATAACAAAAAACGAGAATCGTATGTAAAAAGAACGTAATCGGCGACAGGATAGCGTATCTTACAGAAATATAATATATAAAACTGACATTTGGATTTTTGACTTACCAGTGACAAAATGTTTTCTGCACACACAATGTATTTTTAGTGTATACTGAGTGTCAGGATCCCACAATTTACCCATTCGTTTCAGCCTGTATCCAGTTTTGTGTCGACAGCTTATAAAAACTTATTTCTGGGTTTTTTAGTTTGTTTGCTGTACACATTGTCACACAGCAGCTTTTACACATTGTTTTGTTTTTTGTTATAAGTCAGAAATGACAAGGAGGCATCTTGGAGAGCCAATGGAGAATGGATTGCAAGCTTTATTGAAATCCATTAATGAACTACGTTTTACATGATTTTGTTCTAAAAGACATCACACTAGTTCATTCTTCGATTTCACTTGAAGTATATCGGGCCTTAAAAGGGGAACATTACAATGAATAGAACATGTTTGTAATATTTTATTTATTTATCTGTATTTGGTGGGGTTTTCTTAGCAGTTATTGATGTATTTGATTAAATTGCAGTTAATGTAATTAATTAATCTGCACATTATAAAAACAAATTGTTAGCACTTTACAGAAAGGTCCTATTAGTTAGCATTGGTTAATGCATTAACTAACAATGTGCAATACATCTGTTAAAGTGTTGATGATTAATCTTAGTTATTAATACAAATACAACTGCTCATTGTTATTTCAGCTCAGGTTCATTAAATAATATTAACAGATGCAACTTGTTTTTTAATAATTAAAAAACTTAGTCGAAAGTTAAAATGGTCAACGAGTGGATCTCTGAGTGAGTGAGTGAGTGGAGGCGGGGCTAATTTGCATATTCATAGAACTGCGCATACTAAATGAGGCAAGGGTGTCGAGTTACATTCAAGCTATTTTAAGACGTGAAGACTTTTTTTTCCAAGGAAAAAACGCTTAAATATGTCATTTTGGTGATCAAAGATGAGTTTTAAGGGATAAAATTATTGACTACAGGGGGACTTAAATATTTTTTTAAATTATTAGTTATGTTTAAAAAAAGGCCCCTTATTGTGAATTGTTACCAGTTAATTCAGTAAAATTGTAGTCAGCTGACAGTCTAACATCTAAATTACTTTTGCTCAGGTGCTTGAATTTTTTTGCGAAATATTGCATTTATTTGTTGCATCGTTCTTAATGCGAATCATACGTTTCCCTTATTATTAAAGTTCTGCTTTTAATAGGATGACGATGACTATGAGGAGAGTGTGTATAATCAGTATCAATGTTTGTTGAATCAAATGTTCATACTTCATTAATTTATACACTTTCCTGCCTAATGATTTGTTCCTGTTTTGCATAGCTGACGTGAAGAGCTATTTCCAGGATCGTGTGGCTAGCTTCAGTAGCACACCTAGCCTGGCTCAGCTTCGCACGCTGGAAAAGAAGATTGCAGAACACTTCAGGTTTAAAGACTTCAGTCAGCTGCAGCAAGGAACGTACCTGGATTTCATTATCAAAAACAAAAAGGTGTGTTTCTGTGTCACCTCGTGTTAAAGTCAAGTCAAGTCACCTTCATTTATGCAGCACTTTTAACAATATAGATTGTTTCAAAGCAGCTCTACAGTGATAACAGGAGATTACAGTAACAGAGATTGTTTGGCTTTACAGCAGATCTAGAATAAAGTTTTGTTCAGATAAAGTTAGTTTTGATTGATTCACTTCCGTCGCAGAGATCATGAGTTATTAACTTATGACCACGGCACCAGAGAGTAATCTTGACGGCACTTGCAAGAAAATGGATAAGTAGCTACATAATCAAATTCACAAATATTACACCATTTTAATACATAGGCTACTGAGTTACTAAAACAATCTTTGACAATCACAGTTTGAACGTTCTTGTTTCCATTTGTTTAATTTCAAGATCTAAGATGAGTGATCAATTCTTGCTTTTACAGCTACAAAGCTGGAGCGCTAAATGATATTCAAAGTCACATTACACACTTTTAACATTAAAGGAACACTCCACTTTTTTGGAAATAGGCTAATTTTCCATATCCCCTAGAGTTACACAGTTGAGTTTTACCATTTTCGAACCCATTCAGCTGATCTCCGGGTCTGGCGGTGGCACTTTTAGCATAGCTTAGCATAGATCATTGAATCTGATTAGACCGTTAGCATCTCTCTCAAAAAAATGACCAAAGAGTGTCGATATTTTTCCTATTTAAAACTTGCCTCTTCTGTAGTTACATCGTGAACTAAGACCGACGGAAAATGAAAAGTTGTGATTTTCTAGGCCGATATGGCTAGGAACTATACTCTCATTCCTGCGTAATAATCATTAAGCAAACTTTGCTGCAGTGCCATGGGTGAGCAGGCGCAGTGATATTTCCTTGATATCCTATCATATTTCAATGATATGCAGTGATATTACGCAGTGCCTGAAACTTAGTGCCGGTCACGTTTGAAGTTATATAGCTAGGGACTATTTTCAGGTGCTGCGTAATATCATTGCATATCATTGAAATATGACAGGATATCAAGGAAATATCATTGCGCTGCTCACCCATGGCACTGCAGCAAAGTTCCATGATTATTGATTTATGCTAAGCTATGCTAAAAGTGCCACCGCCAGACCCGGAGATCGGCTGAATGGATTCAAAAACGGTAAAACTCCACTGTTTAACTCTAGGGCAGTTGAAAAATGAGCCTATTTCCCAAAAAAGTGGAGTGTTCCTTTAAATAAAGCACATAAACAACACCTGAGATTATCATTGCCACACTTTGTGTTTGTTGTTCCAGCACGACGTCGCAGAAAAAAAGATGCCTTTTATCCCGTGTAGGACACAGTGGTAGACTTGCCTGAAAAACAAAAGCACTACTTATTTAATTTGTGATGACGACAGCTTGTAGGACAAGCATTTTAATTTCTTTAGCCTTTTCTTTAGCCCTCTTTGGTTTGTTTTTGGTTGTTTTCTGCTTGGTTAATACTTTTTTTGTATATTGACAACATTTGTATATATTGTATGTGGCTTTTTTGTCAATAAAAAAAAAGTGTCGCGTAAAGTGTGAGTACCAAGCAGATCTCCAGGTGCTCCTTTGAGAACCAGACCAAAAAAGTGATGTGCACCCCTGTGTATGAGGTTTCGTGTGTCCCGCAGATCCTCCAGGAGGCAGCAGGGGGCGCCGTCTCCATCGACAGCCAAGATCCCGGAGCCAACGGATTCAGACCTTGCAGACAAGATGTGTTCGAGTTCATCAAACAGTGCGGGGAGGGAGACGCCAGCAGAGTGAGTTTTGTTGCCAGCTTGTCTGTGCATGTTACGTGTCAAAAGAGCTTTTGCACGGTGTGACGGATCACAACTCTGATTAATATTTTGCCGTGACAGATAAAAGACAGCCTTCTACTTATAGAATCAGATGAACAAACAAGTGTGGTTGTAGTTCATGAATGCTTTGGTTGCTAAGGTTGGATTCCTTTTAAAGAAGAACAAAATATATAGAAGTTTCATGTTAAAACATTTATTTTATACAAAATATATATTTTACATTGGGATGCAAGAAAATTATCCGTATCTCGTGTAAGGCTGTATTATCACCAAAAATTGGATTTAATATTTTTTTCTTGTTTTCTTTCATTTAGCACAGGTTTTGTATTTCTTTTTGGAACTGAATGATCTGAGCTCATGCACCTCCATTTTTAAAGTCCCCCTGTGGTGAAAATCCAGCTTTTAATGTTGTTTATGTGTGTATGTGGTGTTTTTAATGTGTTAAGACAAATCATGTGTGAGTTCATAAGTGGACAGCATTGCTGAGTATTTTCTGCTTAAAACTGCAGTGAACCAAAGACAGTCTCAAAAACACAGTGTGAAATCGCTGGTGTTTCTGACGTCACAAACGACCTTGTAACCAATCAGATCAACGTGTGCTCGTCAACCAGTGGATCTCTGAGTGAGGGAGTGAGTGGAGGCGGGGCTCATTTGCATATTCATAGAACCGCCCTTACTAAATGAGGCAAGGGTGTCGAGTTACATTCAAGATATATGAAGGAAAAAACGTTTAAATGTGTCATTTTGGTGATCAAAGATGCTTTTTAAGGGATAAAATGACTGACTACAGTGTGACTTTAAATGAATACGCTTGAGTGAACTCAATAATAAGGTGCATGAGCTCAGATCAATGAGGACTACGATCAATCAGTTCCAAAAATAAATACAAAACCTGTGCTAATTGAAAGAAAAGAAGTTGTGGAAAAAAAAGTTCTTAAATCCAATATTTGTTGATAATACTATACATAATAATGAGAGTTTTTCAAGCTATTTAAAAGCCATGTCATTTTTGACTCGTAACACCAAATTAGATGAAGTTTTAATATTTCTTTCTTCTTCTCTCGGATCAGCTGCCGTTCATCGAGGCGGCTCTGAGGAATCACTATGGGATCAGGGACAGTCGGGAGCTTGGGCACGGCCCCCTGGGTTGTCTTGTGAATTACACGCAGCGGCAGAAAGATCTAAGCGGGGACGCCGTCGCCAGTGTCGTGCGCTACGAGTGTCCTCTGATGCCCGACGGTTCAGGGTGAGCCTGAGGCTGCTGGACTAGCGCACTAGCGCTGCACGGTTCATCGCAATGAAACCGCACGCGATTTGGCAAAGGCTGTGATTATTTTATGCCCAGCTTATCTGATTGATAGTAAATGCTCCATCTGAACACCAGAGGGCGTCTCTCTCTCACACACACACACACACACACACACACACACGTTTACTTAGCTATCTAAATGGGGACATTCCATAGACGTAATGGTTTTTATACTGTACAAACTGTATATTCTGTCCCCTTACACTAACCCTATCCCTAAACTTACCCATCACACACACACACACACACACACACACACACACACACACTGCCCCTATCCCTAAACTTACCCATCACAGGAGACATTCTGCATTTTTACATCTTTAAAAAAACTTTTATTACTTTATTTTTAAACCTGATTTACAAATGAGGCCGTCCCTAAAGGGAGTTTTTTGGAGATTTTGTCAGGTTTTGCTCACTTCTGGGTACAAATTTGTCCCCAAAATATAGTTAAGTAGGTACATACACACACACACACACACACCACATATCCCTCTGAACACCAGAGAGCGTCTCTCACACACACACACACACACACACACACACACACGCGTCTGGTCCACTATCTTTGTGGGGACTCTCCATAGATGTAATGATTTTTATACTCTACAAACTGTATATTCAATCCCCTTACACTAACCCTATCCCTAAACCTACCCATCACACACACACACACACACACACACACACACACACACACACACACTCACTAAACCTGCCCATCAAAGGAAACATTCCGCATTTTTACATTTTTAATAAAACATTGTTTTTTATATTTTTTGATCAATTTCCCTCGCGGGGACCATTGGCTAGTCCTCACAATGTAGGGGATTTCACGTTTTACTATCCTTGTGGGGACATTTGGTCCTCACAATATAATATAAACATGAGCACACTCTCACACACACACACACACACACACACACGTCCCTCTGAACACCTGAGGGCGTCTCTCTCTCTCTCTCTCTCTCTCTCTCTCTCTCTCTCTCTCTCTCTCTCTCTCACACACACACACACACACACACACACACACACACACACACACACACACACACACACGACCCTCTGAACACCAAAGGGCGTCTCTCTCTCTCTCTCTCTCTCTCTCTCTCTCTCTCTCTCTCTCTCTCTCTCTCTCTCTCTCTCTCTCTCTCTCTCTCTCTCTCTCTCTCTCTCTCTCTCTCTCTCTCTCTCTCTCTCTCTCTCTCTCTCTCTCTCTCACACACACACACACACACACACGTCCCTCTGAACACCAAAGGGCGTCTCTCTCTCTCTCTCTCTCTCTCTCTCTCTCTCTCTCTCTCTCTCTCACACACACACACACACACACACACACACACACACACACACACACACACACACACACGTCCCTCTGAACACCTGAGGGCGTCTCTCTCTCTCTCTCTCTCTCACACACACACACACACACACACACACACGTCCCTCTGAACACCAAAGGGCGTCTCTCTCTCTCGCTCTCTCTCTCTCTCTCTCTCTCTCTCTCTCTCTCTCTCTCTCTCTCACACACACACACATTCGTAAGTGCTACTGAAGTGGATATTTATGGCTCAGGAAAAACTCATTTTGAGAAAACGACCTTTAAAGATATAAACTGTAATTGAAATGCACAGACGCAAATATATTTAGGATGTTTTCTGTCCACTAGTCTGAAAAAACACTTTATGAAAAGCCCAAAATTGACAGATGCATGAAAAACACAGTCTCCTTAAAGTGACCTGTTGATCGCGGGCCTCATTGAGTGTGTGTTCTCAGGCAGTGTGTGTCAGATACGGTGGGTCTGCTGGGCGAGGTGAGCCGGGATCAAGCGTGTGTGTGTCTGCTGTCGGCTCCTCTTCTGCAGGATCTGCAGGAATGGAGTCAGTGGGAGCTGGTGTTTCAGCCCAACCTCGGCCCGATCAAGGACTTCATCGACAAGCACTGTGGTGGGTCGGCTCGCCTCAAGCATGCGCCCTGCTTCGGTGCTTTTAATGTTTATTTTGATCATTCATAATGTGACCCTGCACCACAAAACCAGTCACATGGGTAAATTGTTTTAAATTGAGATTTATAAATCATCTGAAAGCTGAATAAATAAGCTTTCAATTGACTTTTGGTTTGTTAGGAGAGGACAATATATGAAAATCTGGAATCTGAGGGTGTAAAAAAATCGAAACATTGAGAAAATCTCCATTAAAGTTGTGCATTTGTGTTCATGATTGTGCAGCATTGGCTCACAAAAATACATTTTTCATATATTTATGGTAAGAAATTTACAGAATATCTTCATGGAACATGATCTTTACTTAATATCCTAATGATTTTTGGCATAAAAGAAAAATCGATAATTTTGACCCGTACAACGTATTGTTGTTTATTGCCGCAGATAAACTTAGATAAACACTTGCAGTTGTGTAATTTGAGGAAACGGAAACTACGACATAAACAGATTTAATTCTGGTTTTGTGGTCCAGGGTCACAGAGGACGATCATACAGTATATTTCAGTTTACATAATGCTCAATGCAATCACAAAGTGTCTTTATAAATACAAATATGTAAAATTTTAAATATAAATTGTACTCCAGATTTTGTTAAATTGTTTCAAAGTATACATTTTTTTCCCCTTTAAAGAAAAAGAAAAAAAGGAAAAGTTAAATAAAACAAAATTAATAACGGCCAAAAATAATAATAATAAAAAATAAAATAAGTAAGAAAGGTAACTATGTACATCCAGAGAGAGAACATGTGTAGAAGCATGCTTTTAAAGAAATAAATCGACCAAAGATAAAAAAAATACATAATTCAATATTAATTTTTTATACAACAGTTGTTGTAAAATTGTGAGCTACATTTTAGACAGCAGTGTCTGTTTTTGCTGTTTCGCCAGTGGAAATAGTTCCACACAGTAAGCAGAAACACACATATATTTCAATACTCAAGATATTAATTTTTAAAATTCTCAGTATAATTCATGCAGTTGTAATTGATGTTAACTTAGCTGTTAGATGTCAAACTATTTTATCCCTTAAAATTCATCTTTGATCACTAAAATTACATATTTAAACGTTCTTTTCTTGAAAAAAATTGAAAAAGAATGTTAAAAAAAAGAATGTAACTCGACACCCTTGCCTCATTTAGTATGCGCGGTTCTATGAATATGCACAATATCCCCGCCTCCACTCACTCACTCACTCAGAGATCCACTGGTTGACGAGCACACGTTGATCTGATTGGTTACAAGGTCGTTTGTGACGTCAGAAACACCAGCGATTTCACACCGTGTTTCTGAGACTGTCTTTGGTTCACTGCAGTTTTAAGCAGAAAATACTCAGCAATGCTGTCCACTTATGAATCTACACATGATTTGTGTTAAAGCATATTAAAAATGATATATAAACAACAATAAAAGCTGGAATTTCTCCACAGGGGGATGTTAACTAAGTACTGCACTGAATATGAAAGTCTTGTCTACAAGAAGATTCAAGCTCAAAAAAGCAATCAAGCTCAATCATTTTAATCTTAATATCAAGATGTCATTTTTTGTCAATATTGGGGATAAATGTCTTGTTTTTTGTTGGTTGTCACGCATGCATCATTTCTCCAGGTAAAACGGAGCTGCTGGCTCTCGAGGTTTCTCCCGGCGTGTTGCTGAGAGTCACCACCGATACGAGTGACAAGCTCTTCTCAGAGTCGGCTCAGGCTCTGGACCCGGTCGGCACCGCTGGTCACCTGGTCTCCATTGTGGTGTCTGATGGGATACCGAACACGCCCACGGCGCTCTTAGCCAATCACATGGAGAGTGCGCTGAACATGGCAGTTGCACAAGAAGGTAGGAGATGCTTTTCTCACGGCTGCACTGAATTATGCCTGACTCAGATTACACCGCTTTTTTTGTCTGTCACGACAGTCACTCAGATTACGCGATTTTAACTCCTGAAATCTTGCCGTCTCACACGCACACACACACACTCAATCTCGCTCGCTCACTCACTCACTCACGCACACACACTCAATCTCGCTCGCTCGCTCACTCACTCACGCACACACACTCAATCTCGCTCGCTCGCTCACTCACTCACGCACACACACTCAATCTCGCTCGCTCGCTCACTCACTCACGCACACACAC
>CM060627.1:31734090-31739090 GCA_030578275.1 Meda fulgida
CTTCTCCTGACAAACCACACGTCAATGCAAAGCTTTTTTATTCAGCTTTCAGATGATGTATAAATGTCAATTTCAGAAAATTGTCAGCACTATTGCTAGGTTAAGATCATGTTCCCATCATCACTGGGATGTTAGACGAGACATCTCATGTGTGGGAACCAGAGGCGGGAAAAAGTCCTGTATCTAGGTTGTTGTCATGACAACCGTTGCCGAGTGTCTGTCTTCGAGGGTTAGAGGTTCAGTCTCCTGTCACATCATTAGTCTCGAACGCCTTTCTTCATTCCCATAATGACACGAGAGCGCCGGATCCCACTCTCCCTGCTGCATATTTGGTGTATGATTGGCCTTAGGCTGGCATTTGGCAGCTAATTTCTGTTTGGATGAGTCACGTTTTGTTATGGTGCTTGGCTATAAATGACCTAAAGTTGCAAATTCACTTTAGTATATTTTTTAAAGTCCCCCTGTAGTCAATAATTGTATCTTTTAAAACTCATCTTTGATCACCAAACTTACATATTTCAAAGTTTTTTCCTTGAAAAAAAATTCATGTCTTAAAATAGCTTGAATGTAACTCGACACCCTTGCCTCATTTAGTATGCGCGGTTCTATGAATATGCAAATGAGCCCCGCCTCCACTCACTCGTAATTATTCTTGCTTTTACAGCTACAAAGCTGGAGCGCTAAATAATATTCAAAGTCACATTACACACTTTTAGAATTAAAGGAACACTCCACTTTTTTTGGAAATAGGCCCATTTTCCTCCTCCCTTAAGTTAAACTGGTGAGTTTTACTGTTTTCGAACCCATTCAGCTGATCTCCGGGTCTGGCGGTGGCACTTTTAGCATAGCTTAGCATAGATCATTGAATCTGATTAGACCGTTAGCATTTCTCTCAAAAAAATGACCGAAGAGTTTCGATATTTTTCCTGTTTAAAACTTACCTCTTCTGTAGTTACATCGTGAACTAAGACCGACGGAAAATGAAAAGTTGTGATTTTCTAGGCCGATATGGCTAGGAACTATACTCTCATTCCTGCGTAATAATCAAGGAACCTGAGCAGACGCAATGATATTACGCAGCACCTGAAAATAGTCCCTAGCTATATAACTTTCAACGTGACCGGCCCTAAGTTTCAGGCGCTGCGTAATATCACTGCATATCATTGAGTTGGTAAAACTCGACTGTTTAACTCTAGGGGAGTTGAAAAATGAGCCTATTTCCCAAAAAAAAAAGAAAAAGCGTAGTGTTCCTTTAAGGAAAAAATACTCAGCAATGCTGTCGACTTATGAATCTACACATGATTTGTCTTAAAGCATATTAATAACAGACATATAAACAACATTAAAAGGTTGATTTTCACCACAGGCTGACTTTATAAAATGAAACCTTATTGTAAACTTGTTTCTCTTTCAATTACGATTATTTTTCTTAGCCCATTGGCAGATAATTTTTAATTACTTAATATCTTATGTCATTTTACTCATCTAGTAAATGCATCTTGATTTAAGAAATGTTTGATATTTGGACTGGAAACAAGACTAAGTAAGAAAAGCATTTTTTAAGTAATTGTTTTGTGCAGGTGTTTTTGGAGCCGCTCTCTAAAGTGCTCGGTCAGGCCAGATCTAAAGCACTGCTGCTGGACGTGGCCCGCTCAAACGCGCGTCACCTGAGCAAACTGCATCAGATGGGGCTTCTTCTGGGCATAACCGAGTGGAGAGGAGACTTCAACAGCAAACTGCTTTCTCCAGCTCGTCCCGAAGCGCACGCACACGTCAAGAAGGTCTGAGCTCTCTTCTAGTGTCTTTCTCAGGACCTCGTTTCAAACTGGATTCTGTAGACACCAAAATTGTGTCAAACACTGTTTTGGCTTTTAGTGACTTTACAAATACGCACTTTTAAATGTTTATAAAATACAGTAACTGTTTTCGAAATAAATCTGAAATTGCTATATGACTGCGATTTAGTTAAATTAATAAATGCGCTGCATGTTTTAGTGTGAAGCGCAAAACTGTAATTGCGCAAATATTCATTTTTTTTATTTTACAATGGAATATTACATATATATATATATATATATATATATATATATATATATATCTGACTTCACTTCTAGTTATCTTAATCAGGATCTCGTTTCAAACTGGATTCTGTAGACACTGAAATTGTTTCAAACACTTGTAACTTTTGATGACTTTACAAATGCGCACTTTTAAATGTTTCCAAAAGGTTATAAAGTTACAGTAACTGCTCTCATCTCATTATGAGGAGGAATGCATCGAAATAAAACAAAATTGTAATATGACTGCGATTTATTTAAATGAATATATGCGCTGCATGTTTCAGTGTGAAGCGCAAATCTGTGTTTATTTGCACATGAGCAGCTCATTTGAGTTGCATTAATGTGCATTTTTCTTAAATACTCTTTTTTTATTTATTTTACAATGTAACATTACATATATTGTTTTTTTTAGCAATTTAATTATTATTATTTATGAAAAAAAATAGTATTAGTATTATTACTACTGTTATGTATAACCATTCTGATATATATAAACATAACATTTTGGACACAAAATGCACAGCAAACCTGAATTGTTTATAAATTGCATTTTAAGTCTCAATTGCAATTTTTATCACAAACATCATGCATCTCTAATTTAAAGTCATAAATGATAACCTGCAGACAATGCAAAAGCAATTTAACACAACTACATAAGTTTATCGATATAACTATATATATGTTTTGACGGTGCTTCTGAATAGCGTAGCAGGAAGCATGTGAAGTACCTGAACGAGGAAATGTTCATATTTATGTTTTTTTCATCAAACACCTTCCAATGTCTGCAGTTAGTGGTGGAAGACTCGATGAGCGACATGTCTTCAGTGTTGAGTCTGAATGAGATGGAGAACGATGAGCAAGCGCTCAGCTCCTCCTCCAGCAGCCCGAGAGGAGCCCGGCTGCACGGTGAGCATCACTCGCGTCTCAGTCAGCTGAACATGTCTAACATTTCAGAAACAGTGGGGAAATCACATCATAAACCTGCAGATGTGCAGTTACAGAAGTTTAATTAAAAACTCAGTCATTTCATTCTTAGGGTCAGTGTGAGGGATTCTACTGCAAACCTTAAAAATTAAATAAAAGAACAATACAAAATAGTGATAAGCGTTTAGGATCATATGGCTTACAAATGAAAGATAGACAATAAAAATGTGTGGAAGAATATGATTTAAATGACGTAAATTAATTATAAAAGTGATAAAAATTTGTAGAAAAATGTCTTAAAAATTAAATAAAAAAACAATATACAAAAAAATGATTAAAAGGTGTAGGAAAATATGATTTAAAGTTTAAATAAAAGAACTATAAAAAGTGCTAAACGTGTGTGGAAAAATATGGTTTAAAATGGAATAAAAAGAACGATAAAAAATGTGTAGAAAAAATATGGTTTAAAATGTAGAAAATGTCTTAAACATTATATATAATAACAATAAAAAGTGATAAAATGTAGAAAAATATGGTGTAAAAATAAAATAAAAAAAATAAAGTGAGAAAAATGTGTAGAAAAATATGGCTTAAATATTAAATAGAATATCAATAAAACAGTGATAAAATATGTAGAAAATGTGGCTTAAAATGAAATGAACAATAAAAAAGTGATAATGTATTGAAAAAGAGTTTAAAATTAAATAAAAGAACAATAAAAAGGTGTTAAAATGTGTAGAAAAAGAGTTTAAAATTAAATAAAGTACAATATTAAAGCTGATAAAAATGTATATCAAAATATGCTTTAAAATTAAATAAAAAAACAAAATGTTTAAAATGGAATAAAAAGAACGATAAAACTGTGTATAAAAATATGGTTTAAAATGATATAAAATAACAATAAAAAGTGATAAAATGTAGAAAAATATGGTGTAAAAATTAAATAAAATAATAAGAATAAAGTGTTAAAAATGTGTAGAAAAATATGGCTTAAAAATTATATAAAATATCAATAAAACAGTGATAAAATATGTAGAAAATGTGGCTTAAAATGAAATGAACAATAAAAAAGTGATAATGTATTGAAAAAGAGTTTAAAATTAAATAAAAGAACAATAAAAAATCTATTAAATGTTTATCAAAATATGCTTTAAAATTAAATAAAAGAACAATAATTTTTATTTTAAAAAAGTGGTGGAAAAGAGTTTAAAATTAAATAAAAGAACAATAAAAAGGTGTTAAAATGTGTAGAAAAAGAGTTTAAAATTAAATGAACAATATTAAAGCTGATAAAAATGTATATCAAAATATGCGTTCAAATTAAATAAAAGAACAAATTGTTTAAAATGGACTAAAAAGAACGATAAAAAATGTTTAGAAAAATATGGTTTCAAATGAAATAAAAGAACAATAAAAAGGTGACGTGTAGAAAACGGGCCCCTTTTTAAGCACTTTTTTTCTTCTGAAACGATGGTTCGTTCAGACAGTGAAGATGATGGTGATGAGGAAGAGGAGCAGCTGTACGAGCTGGTGTCTGAGGGCAATGAAGAGACCCACAGCAGTGATGAAGAAGAGGAGGAGGACAGAGAAAACACTACTGATGATAAACCAGAGGAAGAGCTCGACCAGCACAGAGCCGTCATCGAGGACATCAGGTTGGTCCAGCTCACGAAGCTCCAGTGCAGGCGCGGGCCTCATCGCTGATAATTAGGGGTGCGACGGATCAGAGAATTCATGGAACGGATCATTTACGTTTTTTGAGCCACGGATCGGATCATTTTTCGGATCAGCAAAAAAAACAAAAACAAACTATATAACTTTGCTTTTCATTTATTACTTAAAGCTCACTTGAAGTTCTTCGATACCACATCAAAAACTACTAGCCTAACTGATAGTTCTGAAGTTCTGATAGTAACTGATAGTAACTGAAGTTCATTCATTATTTAAAACAAGTGAACAGTCAGTAATAAAATAAGAACAAATACAAAAATTACAAGCAGAGATGAGTACTATATA
>CM060627.1:31749090-31831590 GCA_030578275.1 Meda fulgida
GACATGTTTTGCAGTGTGCAGTATCTGTACGAACCCTGCTGCTGTGAAACCGCTCTTTGGTGTTTTTATTACAGATGGACGACACAGATCCACCTTCCCCTGCGGTCAGAAAACTACCAGACTAAAAACCTCTTCCACGATGTTCATCCCTCTCTCCTTCTCTTCCTCCATCGCCTTCGTTCCATCACTATCTTCAATGAGGTGAAGACCTGCTAACCCTATAAAAACCAAACCCTATTTCACACTGCAGAGAACATGTGCATGTACACAGAAATGACCAGTGGAGCATTAATGCTGAAACAGATGTTTTGAATATTAACCCTGTATCATTAGTTTCATTTCTACGTCTCTAAATGATCAACATGATTAAATCTCCTCCAGTCCGTCTGTGTCTGATTGATATTTAGACTCTTTTATCATGTAAAAGTCTTTTAGTGTAATTAAACAAACTTCAGCTCGTGATTCACACGTCTTTCTTCTGTCAAATCTGCACTGATCTTGATCAAGTAAACGCAAGAATAACTTTCATATTCTCAGTAATATTTCAGATGGACTGAGGCAGATTTACTTCATTATCATACATCATTTTTTATCGAGTATTGAATATGATCATCAGGCTTTTATTTGTTGATCTCTCAATCATTGCATTATATTTTTAAAACTACAAAGCTTGGATTATAAAACTAAGCATTTAAATATCATCTTACTAAGACATTATTGGCAGATATTGATATTCATATGCATTTTATGTAAGTATATGCTATAATGTTATAAAGATCTCACTGATTTACATTACAAACGACCATATAAATCCATTTCTGCAGCAAATTGCGTATTTTTGCTCAGTTTGAGTCTTGGATTAAAACTGAGCTGTTTTTTTCCTCCATATTCTCACTATGTTAGACTAAATGAGCCGTAAAAGCCTGACCATGCTCAACAAAAAACACTTTTTTTGTTTATATGAGGAGCTCTTTTCCAAAACACGATAAATCCATTTCAATAGTTTTTAGGAAAATTAATTTTTTTACCTAGACCCACACATTTTGAGAATATTCAATTTAGCCTGTTAAAATGTTTTTTCCCCTCAGTATGAACATGTTAAACAATGATTATTAAATCAAACAACAATATTGTTGATGATAAATTCAAAGTAATTTTTTTTTTTTAAAACGCTATAAATCCACAAAAGAAAAATCCCAAAATGGATGATTTTGGCCACTTAATTAAGTTTTGTTTTGTAGAAAGCCTTTCTTTAAAGTGAATTTCGTTTTGTATAAATTGTATCTTAATTTTAGTATTTTTTTCATCAACCAATTGCCTGGATTTAATAAATAAGAAGCAAATATAATCATGACATGGAGGCGCCGGTGGTCACTTGCATTGCTCGTGAACTGGAGCGCATCTCATCATAAATTAACCGAAACTCAGCGTATGCCTCAGACATGAGAAATATATCTATATAGAAAGCTTGAAAAGTCTTTAAACGAAACAATTAAAAACGAAAACTCTGATTATGTAATCCGTTACATGCATTTCTCTCTAGGCGCGTTCACTACAGAGATGCTGCTCAAGTTCATCTTTGCAGACACTGACACACAGAAAACAGTTGATTAATAAAAATAAAATAAAAATTTCGATTTTCGAACGATATTCGACTTTTGCTTCTTGATTGTCGAATGTCATTTTTGGCAGAAATGATAAAAGAAACCTTTGGCCGCAGCATCTACCCCAGGTGTAGGTCTCACGGGCTCATCAAGGCCATCAGAAGTGTTATCACCGTTTAAAACACTCATTTTGAGGAATGAATGAACATAAACAAACCTCTGTTCAGCGCGCCGATGTTGGATTGCGTAGAGCGCTCACTGAATTCTGATTGGTCGAGAGAGGATTTAGCGTGTTTAGGCTAAAAATGGGTTTGGTGCTTATCGCGGTTTGGAAAAGAACTGCATCTTGCAGTACATTTTAAACAAGGGAATATAGCGATTTGGCATGAAACGTTGATGGAGCAGTGAATAGGTTCAGAACAGCAAAATGACATCACAAACTCAGTTTTTTTTAAATGGTGTTTATCGCGTTTTGGGAACGAGCTCCTCATATATTGACTATTATTTCATACGTCAGGCTTTACAGGTTTAAGAGCATGTACTTTTGTCTCATCTTCAGACCGAGAAGCGTTTGGTATCGATGACACGCCGAGATTTGAGCCATAACATCTTGGAAGTGGCTCATACCGGTGGAGAAGAGCGCTGGCTGGTGGTCAAGAGAATGCTTTACCCGAAAAAGGCAAGTCTCACACACATTTACATGTTCACGTACAGTCAACCCAAAAATTATTCAGACACCAGATATCATTTTTTTGATTTTTATTGATTTTTTTTTATTTTTTAAATGTATTTTATTTTTACTAGTAGGTGCGACAGAAAGACAGATAGACAGACAAGTAAAATGTGACATATTACACCCAAAAATTCTTTATACAGTAAAAATTATAAAAATTTGGGACCAAAAATGATTCAGACACTTTGAGCTGATCATGTTTTCTTCAGTGTTTTTCTATAATTGCTAATGCTCTTTTCACACACAAACTGAACAACATGAAGCATTGCTTGGTCACTGGTGGAGCTAAACTGGTATTATCCAATTGTGTAGGTAAGCGATAAGGTACGAGAGGCTGTGCTGTACGGTGAATAAGTCACGGCTGAAGGGCGTTGTTCGGCACGACTCACGATTATTCATGATACAGCACTGGCCTCGAGTACCTTATTGCTTTTATAAAACAGTTACCACACCATACAAATATTAAAGCTGAAAAATATGTATCTATGCAACTTTAATGAAGTAAAATCACTAAAAGCCGTCCTTCCGCTGGAAAAAATAGTCCCTGACCGTAAACGGCAACAGAAGCTACATTTATTATTTAGCCATTAGACGCGGCAAACACTGTCTTTATGAGTGAGTCAGTCCGTAGAGAAGACTTTTATATTTAAAGGACTCGTGAACACGGAAAAGCAAGAAGCAACTTACAAATGACTATAGGCTCGGGAAAACCCTGTTAAAAGGACAAGATATCGCAGCGGACCTTCAAACTGATTTTTTAATATGAATATATGACAGACCTGAAGGAAAGTGCTATAGCTACTGTAAATGCAGGAACACTCGCTCACTCGATCTCTCACAATACTCTATAGACTAGGGGTGTAACGATACACGTATTCGTATCGAACCGTTCCGTACGAGGCTTTTGTTTCGGTTTTCGGTACGCATTTTCAAACCGAACGGTTCGTTGGCCCATTTTTCCTGCCGACCAAAATTTCGTTATTTCAAATGTAAGCGCGTCGCGCGTAGCAAGCGCGCTCGAGATGCTGGCGCGACTTTTGTGAACCGTTACACCCCTACTATAGACCTTATGCACCAGTGAAACGAGCGCCGCCATCTTTAGAATATTATCTTTGAACTTCCGTTATTGCGCTCGCTCGGTATATCTCTATAGCATTGCTGTCGAGGAGTAATTAGCTTCTGAAGTGGATTTACTTATTGTAGAGTTAACGAAAGTTATCATTGTAATGTTTAAAGCAGATGCCTTAACAAATGTCAGTCGACCGGGAAGATTTTAAAACGAGCCGTTCATTCATAAATACGCAAGATCTCTGTAAAATACCATAGACAGTAACAAAGAATGGACGTAGTGTGTGTCACGTCACCCGTAGTGTTTCTGAAGACCGTTTTTGAAGCCTAAAGTGGGCGGGGCCGACCGTCGCCATCTTGGCAGCGCGTCACTCCCGGATAGCCGAAAATGGGCAGCAGACAAACGGCTAATGATGACTTATTTTTTTTACAGTCTATGCTTAAGCAGCGGGAATCCACCTGTCACTCAAAAGTGGACACACCCTTAATTATGCAGAAATGTAAGGCTTAATATAATTTAAACGGATGAGTTATAAAAACATTCACCCTCCTCACAGTCGTCATGAAGGGCAAAATTAGCTATATAGACCAAAGCTACTTTTGACACCAGGCTGTAAACATGTTTTATTCTGCTGTAAAGTTGGACATTTTAACATGCGGGAGATGCAGATTTGACTCACTTTTGCAGCCTGCCTCAAGTGGCCAGTCGATGAATTGCAGTTTAATTCACTTCCGTGTTGGTTTCAAGAGGGAGACGGGGAGGTTGCCGCTTGGAAAATACAGAACACAACGAGCGCGGCGCTGAAAAGGGCAGGGCTACATAAGGTCTATAAGCTTCAATGAACAATATCAATGAGATCAAACGTGTTTACGTTGCTAAGAGCGGTTGCTAGGGGTGTTGTGTAGTGGTATTAACCAATCAGAATCAAGGATTGGAACTAACCGTTGTATAATTTAATTTACCAGCTGACAGATATTCAACATAATTCATGTGTGAGTCTAACAGAAGGACGGACACAACCAGTGAAATATCAACAATATGTTATTACCATTTTCGAATAAACTGTGATAATGTGAGAAATGTTGAAGGTGTCTGAATATATTTTGGTTTGACTGTCTGAAATGTGCTCAGAAACCAAGGGAAGATTGAGACTCACTTCTGGATTGTGTCCTTGTCCCAGTTTTATCTGCTTTTAATTGGCTCTGTTCAGTTGTAGCTGTGTTCGGGGATCGTTACGCAAGCGTTCCTCTGCTTTACTCCTCCGGGGAGGAATGCGGGAATCTTATTAGCGAAGTGCAGTGAACGTTTTTCCTTCTCATCCGTTTGTACCCTTTGTTCTCAGAGAGAATTCACAACACTTTCTGTCCGGCTCCTTTGTGATGCTTCTCTTACTTGTAGCTTTAAATTGATGAATGTATTTTAGAGGCTAGTACACACCTGCAACATTTCAGATACGCTCAAGGTGGGTGGCGTTTGTTTTTAAAGAAATTGATTCTTTTATTCAAGACATTTATAATGTTGCAAAGGATTTCTATTTAAAATAAATCATCATATTCTCCTGATTTCTGAAGGATCATGTGACACTGAAGACTGGAGTAATGATGCTGAAACTCAGCTTTGATCACAGGAATAAATTACACTTTACTAGATATTCACATAGAAAACACCTGATTTACATTACAATAATATTACACTATTTTTGATTTAATCAAAATTCTGTTTGGTGAGCAGAAGACTCTTTCAAAAACATTAAAAACTTTTTTTTTAACGTTTTTGTTTTGCATTTATACATAAAAAATCTCCCTGATTTATATATGTAGATAATGCTCAATATTTTTTAAAAATAATAATAATAAAAACACTGTTAAACGTAATCTAGCGAATCTCAAAATTAATAATTTTTTCATGCAATTTTTTGATACATTCTTTTTTAGCATTTTTTTCAATGAACATATTAATGCTTTGATGCTTAAATGTAAGAATTATTAAAAATATTTATTTTTGCACTATTTGTTCAATGTACTTTATGCATTTTAAAAATACCGTGCATCCCTATATTGTATATAATTCACTACCAGCAGCTTTTCCTCAGTATTGCTGCATGCTTTGACATCATGATGTGGCGTTCACAGTCTTCATCGTGCGTCTGTGTTCCTCTGCAGATTAAAGACGACGTGGAGTCGACAGAACTGGCCCTGGCGTTCCAGCTCAGCCAATCGCCTGGCTGTGAAGTGAAGCCTCAGAAGCAGCCCGTCTTTGCCTTTCTGCCACTGCGCAGCTTTGGTTTCCGTTTCATCATTCAAGGTTTAACATTATGTATATGTGACTTCAGGGTTGTTGTCGCTATCTAACCCTACCAGGGAATGCAACACTGAGTCTTTCCTGGAGCTCTAGTCGAGCGCAGGCGCTTGCAACACCAAGGTCACGGGTTCGATTCCCAGGGAAAGCAAGAACTGATAAGAATGTAAATTACATTCGTTTAGTGATGGGAGCATGGACAACTATTAATATATTTTGTTGATTATTCCAAGTAGGGCTGTCACAATCCCTCCATTAAATATGAGTACCCGATTTAATGAAAAAATTGATTGCTATTTAGTTTACTCTGTATTTTGCCAGAAGTGCCACATTTTCCATTTTTTGCCACATTCACATACGCATTATTTACCATTTTCTAAGGCTGAACGATGTATTAAAACCATTTAAAAAACATATTATAGCATTGTGAATTCACAAAAGCTGCGATTCAATTAGATAAAAAAAAAAAAATATATATATATATATATATACACTGCCATTCAAAAGTTTGGGATCGGTATGTTTTTAAAATAATTCTATATACTCACCAAGACTGCATTTATTTAATTAAAAATACAAAAACAGTCAAATAAAAAACATTCATATTGTGAAATATTATTACAATTTAAAGTATTTTTTATTTGAATATAGTTTGAAATGTAATTTATTCCTGTGATCAAAGCTGAATTTTCAGCATCATTACTGAAAATTATGATTTGATGCTCAAGAAACATTTATTATTATTATTATTATTATCAATGCTGAAAACAGTTGTGTAATTTTTTTTTCAGGATTCTTTGATGAATAGAAAGTTTGAAAGAACAGCAATTATCGAAAAATAATCTTTTGTAAAGTTATAAATGCCTTTACTGTCACTTTTGATCAATTTAATGCATCCTTGCTGAATGTAAGTATTAATTTCTTTCCACCCCCATAAAATTTGACTGACCCCAAACGTTTGAACGGTAGTTCATCAGATCCTCATATTCTCCTGATTTCTGAAGGATCATGTGACACTGAAGACTGGAGTAATGATGCTGAAACTCAGCTTTGATCACAGGAATAAATTACACTTTACTAGATATTCACATAGAAAACACCTGATTTACATTACAATAATATTTCACAATATTACTGTTTTTTTGTTGTTGTTTTTTTTAAATTAAATAAATGCAGCCGGTGAGCAGAAGAGACATTAAACATTAAAAATCTTACCGATCCCAAACTTTGGAACAGCAGTGTGTATATGTGTGTGTGTATACCGTAATTCCTCAAATAAAAACCGGTAGTCAATTGGGCCGTTAGTCACGGACAAATAAAGGCCGGTCTTAAATAAAGGCCGGGGGAAAATTAGTGAACACTCAAAGACGGACGCGCTCAGCGCTTGTCATTTATCACAACTATTCAGTGCTTTTAACCACATAATGTTTATTTTAGGTTTCAGACATTTAAATACATATGATTTATAGCAAAACAATAAATTTATAGTTTGTAAAATACACAATGGTGTCTATGGAAGCAGCAATAACAACACATTCAAATATATTTGCCGACGTGTTTTATTCATATCAGAGACACAGAGTAAGTAACTATAAAGTTTCCTCTATTCTTCTCCCAGTTCACCGTCACTTTCATGCACTTCGGGAGAAACTGAGGAATTGACGCGCTGTAATAAATCCAGCAGACAGGAATCTCTGAACCGCGGCGCCCATCTCACGATACAGAGAAGATCATTTATAAAGGGTTTTAAACCACAAAACAAACTCACTTACACGTATTTGAGAGTCAGAACAGAAGATAGTTAATGACATGGTAAGCAAGTTTGTTAATATTTAGAAATGAAAGCGCTACATCTGTAGCCTCGTGAGACCATCCTGATCTCGCGAGCTGTCAAGGTTTCACTCGCAGATCAGTCTGGATACTTTCCGTTAAAGAAATTTTGGAAACAGTTCACCAAACGAACGTCCAATCAGCGTTGGCTTTGAGGCGGGTTGAGGTGTGACGCATCGAGAAGCGCGACAGTTCAGTCTAAAGAACATGGCGGCTTCAGCGGATGAAACTAGCATCAGCGTGGCTATCGAGCAAGTTTTATCGGAGTTACAGAGTATTTCTTCACTGAAAGAAGAGCAAAACACTGCTCTGGAGGCTTTTCTCAGAGGAAAAGATGTTTTTGCTCTTCTCCCGACTGGTTTCGGCAAGAGTTTGCTTCGTTGATCTGATTGGTTGACTTGGCCCGTCTATCACCAACATAGGCCAATCAGCTAACCAGTATTTTCGCCCCTTACCAAAACTACTTCAACGGAAGGTTTCCAGATGGATATGCGGAGCAAATCCATCTGGCGGAGTCAGGTTACTACATCTGTCATACAGGGCTATTTTGGCTGTGGTGAACACGTGCCAAGCATGACGCGTCGCCATGGAAATATGGCGGGGGGCGGGGGTCGCGAATTAGAAAAGGCCTGCCTTTAATAAAAGCCTGCTACCATCTGCAGTTCAGGTAAATAAAGGCCCCGGCTTTTATTTGAGGAATTACGGTATATACATATATATGTGTACAGGTGAAACTCAAAAAATGTGTATATCGTGCAAAAGTTCGTGTATTTCATTAATTCAAATTAAAAGGTGAAACTAATATATTTAGTGTATATAACTATAAACATATGCATTATACTTTTCAAAGAGACGACATTTCTGTATTAAAAATCCTTTTTTTCATTGATTTCATGTAATATTCAAATTTTCTGAGATTTTGAATTTGGGGTTTTCATAAGCTGTAAGCCATAAATATCACAATTATAACTTTTGCACGATATTTTTCGAGTTTCACCTGTATGTATGTGTATGTGTATATATATATATTTATAAGCTCTTTAATTATGTGCATGTGTGTAGGTTACGTGCCTCTCAGAGTAATTTCTGCTCCACACAAACATTACACACTAAAGACAGATGGACACTGAAGAAAGCAGAATAGTTGCTCTTTAGAAATACCGTATCATTGATGCTAAAATAACACTGGCACACCGTGTTCTGTATTGCAGGTGATTTCGACATCCCGTCCTCCAGAGAAGACGTGGACCGGGACAGTTCCTGGAACCAGTGGCTTCGCTCCGAGATCCCACAACTGTTTGTTCACGCCATGGACGTCTTCAGTGTAAGAGAGGAGTGGGATTGCACACATTTATTCCTTTATATTTGCATTTTAACTCCAGCTTCAGATGGAGCTTATAGGGATAGAAAATTAGCCCATGATTTACTCTCCTATAAGTCAATCTAGTGTATATGAGTCTTCTTTCAGATGAATACAATCAGAGTTATATTAAAGGAGGAGGTAGAGCACTTTTATCATGGACAGATGCACTTTTATGATGGATAGATGCACTTTTATGATGGACAGATGCACTTTAATGATGGACAGATGCACTTTTATGATGGACAGAAGCACTTTAATGATGGACAGATGCACTTTTATGATGGATAGATGCACTTTTATGATGGATGGATGCACTTTTATGATGGACAGATGCACTTTAATGATGGACAGATGCACTTTTATGATGGATAGATGCACTTTTATCATGGACAGATGCACTTTTATCATGGATAGATGCACTTTTATCATGGATAGATGCACTTTTATCATGGATAGATGCACTTTTATGATGGACAGATGCACTTTTATGATGAATAGATGCACTTTTATGATGGACAGATGCACTTTTATCATGGACAGATGCACTTTTATCATGGATAGATGCACTTTTATGATGGACAGATGCACTTTTATCATGGACAGATGCACTTTTATCATGGACAGATGCACTTTTATGATGAATAGATGCACTTTTATGATGGACAGATGCACTTTTATCATGGACAGATGCACTTTTATCATGGATAGATGCACTTTTATCATGGATAGATGCACTTTTATCATGGATAGATGCACTTTTATGATGGACAGATGCACTTTTATCATGGACAGATGCACTTTTATCATGGACAGATGCACTTTTATCATGGACAGATGCACTTTTATCATGGATAGATGCACTTTTATGATGGACAGATGCACTTTTATGATGGACAGATGCACTTTTATGATGGACAGATGCACTTTTATCATGGATGCATGCACTTTTATGATGGATAGACACTTTTATGATGGATAGACACTTTTATGATGGATAGATGCACTTTTATGATGGATAGGCACTTTTATGATGGATAGATGCACTTTTATGATGGACAGATGCACTTTTATCATGGATAGATGCACTTTTATGATGGACAGATGCACTTTTATGGTATTTAAAAAAAACTGCCATTATAAAGCTTGGAAGAGCTAGGACATTTTTTTAATATAACTCTGATTGTATTTGTCTGAAAGAAGAATGTCATATACACCTAGGATGGCTTCAGGGTGAGTAAATCATGGGGTGATTTTCATTTTTAGGTGAACTAACTCTTTTAGGCTCATAAATCTGCTTTTAGCATGTTGCAAGACAAGAAAAACTTGGTTTCTTTATGTTTCTTTGGTCATCTGAGGGAACATTTGTTGTGCTAACGAGCGCATGCGATGTGAATCCCACAGCAACACCCAGAGTTCAGTGGGCTCGGAGGACTCTGTTACTTTCTGCAGTTTATCCCTCAACCAAGTGAGATCCTGGACTTCTTCAACCCCGTGGCCAATCAGATCATTCAGTTGCTGAAGGGCAAACCGTGCCTCCCTGCGAAAGAGGACAGCGGTGAGGACCATGGTCAGACATTTACTTTTCCATTAAGGGCCATAATGTAGATTTTCCTCGGCTGGACATAAATATTGAGGCAAATTAATGAGGAATAGACATTTTAAACTGATCAAGAACTTTTATATTTCCATTTAGAGCCAATATTTGCCCCCTGGAATTGTCAATTAAAAAAAGTTATTCTAAGGTCCTCAGAGGATAAAAATGACCGAGTCAAAAAACTGTCTTAAAAAATGCTTAGGAGCACAGACTTAAGTTTGGTCTCATTTTAAAGAAGACCTTTGGCAGATTATTGTTGAAGTAAAAAAAGTAAAAAAAAGTGAAACAAAAAAAGTTATAGAGGTTTATGAAACATAACAAAAACTAAGATTTATGAACATAATTTTATATAAAATATATATTTACATGCTACCTGACAACATAGGATTCCATTCATTATGCTAAGCTAAGCTAGCGTCGGCGCTGCCAAACTAAGACAATGCATGCACTGAGACACACATGCTTTTGCCCACCTATCTTAATGTAGGGGAGACGATGAATAAGCCCTATTTAAAAAAACGGTGGCGTGTTCCTTTAACTCCACATCAGCTGCATAAATTCATCATCTAATCATTCAGAAATGTCCTGTTGCTTCTACATGTTGTCACTTCTTCTTGAGTCTCTCCATCTTTGTTTTGCTCCGGTTTGAACATAAAAGGCTAAACGTTTTTTACATTTTCAGTGTGTGTCTGTGTGAGGTAATCGGAGCTGCTCACACACACACACACACACACACACACACACACACACACACACACACACACACACACACAGGCTCTTGAAGCTCCGCCCCCTGTGCCGGGAGCAGCAGCTCATTTGCATTTAAAGGGACACCCTCAAAAAGTAACAATTTTAATATGCTATAAAAAATATCTGTGGGGTATTTTGAGCTAAAATTTCGCACACACACTCTGGGGACATTAGAGACTTAATTTATATATTGTGAATAAAGGGCATTATATGACTATGCTAAGCTCTGATGCTGATGTTTATGAATGTTGATGTCTCTTTGTTTAGATGGCGCAGTGGAGTTCAAGCAGCCTTCCCAGCTCGCCGTGTGTCAGGACCGTCTGATCCAGGAGGTGATTGGAGGAGAGGATCTGTGCCGAAGCCTGAGTCTGTCGTACCTTCATCCAGCGCTACAGTCGCGTCTCTCGAGCTCCCTGCTCACTGCGCTGGGCGTGCACCGGCTCCGGGCCGCCGAGGTCATCACCGTCACCTGCTCCATGGCCAGAGAACTCGTGCAACACGGACATCTCAACTCAGGTGTGACGAGGGTTGCAATTTGAATTTTAATTGATTTTTGATATTTTAAAGCCATGAATGATCTGGTTTCTTTTGATTTGATTTGATTTGGTGCAATAAGGGGGCTTTGTGTGAGATTATTGATGACAATTTGTATTTTGCATCCCTCTTAAAGGTGCATTGTGTGATATTTAGGAGGATCTGTTGACAGAAATGCAATATCATAAACATAACTTTGTTTTCAGTGGTGTATAGATACCTTACATAATTAACCGTTATGTTTTATTACCTTAGAATGAGGCATTTCTGTCATTGACATGCGGTTTCTACGGTGGCCCTGAGCGGACACGCGCACTTCGTCACTATGTTGTTCTTCGTGCAAAGAAGCTGCTAAAGTCAGCGAATAAAACACTGACACAATGATGAACAAGTAACAATAATATTAACATATAATTTTTCTCTGCTGTCTCAGACGACGACATCACTTCCTGTTTAGTGCAATTCACAACCTCACCACTAGATGCTGTTCAAACTTACACACTGCGCCTTTAAGTCAGGTGTGACGAGTCGACATCATCAGCTATACTGATGCAATGGATCACAAAATTGAATGAAATTCATGGTTCGGATCATTTACGGTTTTTGAGCCACGGATCGGATAATTTTTTGTATAAGAAAAAAAAAATATATATATATGTGTGTGTGTGTGTGTATATACGGAAGCCCTGAAACGCAACGTTAAAAAAAAAAAATCTATTATTTCGAGATTAAAGTCTCTCTCAGTCCCGATTTTCGCCTCATCACATGCGTCCCGAACCGCTGATCCGTACAGACCACGATCAACTGTGACCCGTTGCACCGCTAATCTGCTAATCTGCTATGATTGTGGAATTTTAATGAAAAGTGGTAACAATTTACAATAAGGTTTAATTTGTTAATATTAGTTACTGTATTAACTAACATGAACTAACCGTGAGCAATACATTTCTCTTACTGGATTTTATTAACATTAGTTCACAGTGCATTAACTAATGTTAACGTTTCATTTTAATGATGTATTAGTAAATGTTGAAATTAACATTAGCAAAGATTAAAAAATGCTGTAGAATTATTGCTCATTATTAGTTCATGTTAACTAAGGTAGTTTAGTATTGTAAGTTGTTCCCAGATTTCAGGGAGTCATGATGCAGTACTTCTGGCTGTTCTTGATCTCACTGTTGTCTGGTTTTCTCTCTCCTGCTCAGAGCTCGAGCTGAAGAAGTTGGCCCGGCTGCTGGTGTGTGACTTCCGTGCGCTGGAGCCGGAGTATGAAGTGGACGCGCTTCTTCAGTCGCTCAAAGAGGTTCCCATGATCCCTCTGGCCAACGGCAGTGTGGTTTCCCTGAGTGCAGAGGGAGTTTTCTTCCCTCTCAGTGATGTGACGCAAGCTGGCACAGGTACACTTTTTTAAATACATAATTTCAACATATTAGCATTCAAAAGATTAGGGTCAGTAAGATAATTATTTTTTTTTTTTAGTAATGCTTTTGTTCAGCAAGGACACATTAAATGAATCAAAAGGGGCCGTAAAGACATTTAGAATTTTATAAAAGATGCTTTTCTTTTGAATTTTTTATTCATCAAAAATCCTGAAGGATCATCAACACTGATGATAATCATAAATGTTTCCTGAGCATTAAATCATCATATTCTCCTGATTTCTGAAGGATCATGTGACACTGAAGACTGGAGTAATGATGCTGAAATACAGCTTTGATCACAGGAATAAATTACACTTTACTAGATATTTACATAGAAAACATCTAATTTACATTACAATAATATTTCACAATATCAATGTTTTTTCTGTATTTTTGATTACATAAATGCAGTCTTGGTGAGCATAAAAGACTTTTAAAAACAAACCTTTATAACAAAATATGTTTATAGTATATTTGTATTTGAACTACACTTTATTTTATATATATATATATATATAGAATATATTAGGGCTGTCAACATTAATGCGTTAATTTTGTGATTAACACAGCATTTTTTTTTTCTGGCATCTTAGGTGTTAAACTATATGAACAAGCCGTCGTTCATTCAAATGCGTTTAAAACATTCATATGCAATAAGATGCAAATGAGAACTCTTCCACGCTTGAACGGACAATAACACACAAAATTATAAATGCTCATAAAGTCTTAAATGAACGTAAAAAGTCGGGATAACTTGCCAGATCTTCGTCAGCTCTTAAAGTGACAGTAGCCTAATAAATTGCCGCTGTCATTAAATGTTCATCAAACACTCATTGCTTTAACAAGGATTAATCTAGATTTAATTTATACAGTAAAGACTGTGCAGTGTAGTTTTATATTTAATTACTTTACATTGTTTACATGATTATTACTGTTAGACCTTCCTAAAACATCTTAAAGCACTGTGGGCCAGTGAAAATAAGTAAACATGTGAACTGGGCCAGTAGAAACAAACATCCTTAGCGTTGAGCCTTGCTGTACTAAAGGCAGAGCTAAATGTGACATTAAATGTTAACAAAAATGATCGCTTTCAGTTATACTGTAATGTTAAATGGTTATAATTACTGATTTTATTCCCCAGAAATTGAGAAAAAAATGCAAAAAATCGTTGTACTTAGTAAAAAAGATGACATTAAACAAATATTTAAAATATACTGTCTTTGTTGTTTCTATATGAGATTTAATGTGAAATTATTACAATATGAAAAAAATTATGTGCAATTTATCACGATTAATTACAGAAAAATGTTTGATCAATTCGGGGTTTTTTTTCGACGTTTGACGTAATTGAATGTATTTATTTAAATTTATGTATACATTTATTGGATAAAATATTTTATGTATTTTTTCCAATAGTTTTTCTCTTTACAGTGTGTATTTCGCAATTTACTGAGGTACATATTTTCTAAACTGATCAAGCAAGTCACCTCAAGAGCGCGTCATTGCTCTATGTGATCAACATATGTAATGTAGCCTTTTATTCACATTGATTAATGCACATACACAGAACTCATCAAATATGGTGACATGGAAGATCAAATGTGCGAGAACCAATGAGGTTTGTTGAGCTTCCGTTGATTCGTCTTTTATTTCTAAAGTCTTGTAGTCCATCAGGAGTTTGTCTGTCTGCAAAATGAATGATCTTCCTCATCCACTGCTTATTTCCTGAATCAATAAAGTGAGTCACAGGAGAGAAAGACGCACTACTTGCGTCATTGCAGTTAAAAAAAAGGTATTTTTGTGAATGAAACCCAAAGACATGCGTTTTCTGCCTCTAATCTCATAACTCCTTCATAACTCCCTGACACGGTTCTCTTTGATAAATGACCCATTTTTGTTGTCAGAGTAGTCAGATGCGTCCTCGCACGTACAGTAGCTGGTGGAAATATGAATTCCAGCTGAATGGGAAGGAGCCATGCTAACGCTGTGTGTCCGGTCGAGTTGGGCATAGCCGTAAAAGCAGGGAAGTGATGAATTAAACATCAGTATTTGGGCCCGAAGGCTCAGCGGTGCAGGAACAGGAAGTGGATAATCAGCCGCTCTCTTGCTTCCTGTACAGGGTTTGAAATTAACTTTTTCACTCACCGGCCAATTTGGCTACTAAATTTTTTAAGTTACCGGCCAACTTCTACTAGCCAAAAAAAATAAGAAGTAGTCAAGTCACCTTAATTTCTATAGCTCTTTTTACAATATAGATTGTTTCAAAGCAGCTTTACAGAGATAATAACATTATCTTATCATTATCTTATCATCATTATTACATAATTAACATAATAATGTAACATTATTTAAACATCGTAAACATTTTTTAAAATTGCTGATTACTTACAAAGCACTAAATGCACTTTAATTTAATATTCAATAAAATAAACCAGATTAACTTGATGCACTTTCGAACAGATGCACTTTTATGATGAATAGATGCACTTTTATGATGGACAGATGCACTTTTATGATGGAGAGATGCACTTTTATGATGGACAGATGCACTTTTATGATGGACAGATGCACTTTTATGATGGACAGATGCACTTTTATGATGGACAGATGCACTTTTATGATGGACAGATGCACTTTTATGATGGAGAGATGCACTTTTATGATGGACAGATGCACTTTTATGATGGACAGATGCACTTTTATGTTGGACAGATGCACTTTTATGATGGAGAGATGCACTTTCGAACAGATGCACTTTTATGATGGACAGATGCACTTTTATGATGGACAGATGCACTTTTATGATGGATAGATGCACTTTTATGATGGACAGATGCACTTTTATGATGGACAGATGCACTTTTATGATGGACAGATGCACTTTTATGATGGATAGATGCACTTTTATGATGGACAGATGCACTTTTATGATGGACAGAAGCACTTTTATGATGGACAGATGCACTTTTATGATGGATAGATGCACTTTTATGATGGATAGATGCACTTTTATGATGGAAAGATGCACTTTTATGATGGACAGATGCACTTTTATGATGATGGACAGATGCACTTTTATGTTGGACAGATGCACTTTTATGATGGACAGAAGCACTTTTATGATGGACAGATGCACTTTTATGATGATGGACAGATGCACTTTTATGTTGGACAGATGCACTTTTATGATGGACAGATGCACTTTTATGATGGACAGAAGCACTTTTATGATGGACAGATGCACTTTTATGATGATGGACAGAAGCACTTTTATGATGGATAGATGCACTTTTATGATGGACAGATGCACTTTTATGATGGACAGATGCACTTTTATGATGGATAGATGCACTTTTATGATGGACAGATGCACTTTTATGATGGACAGATGCACTTTTATGATGGACAGATGCACTTTTATGATGGACAGAAGCACTTTTATGGACTTTTAAACAGAAACAACAATTCACTGCCATTATAAAGCTTGGAAGAGCCAGGACATTTTTAAATATAACTATGATTGTATTTTCCTTTTTGGCTGAACTATTCTTTTAATTTCCAACCCTGTTCCTGTGGCTGTAGATCTGAAGGCTCTGTATGAGGACCTGAACATCGTGGAGCCGCGGCTGCTGACGTGTCTGGATGAACTGGGAAACTCGCAGGTTCGGGAGTTGCTCCGAAGACTCAGCGTTCACGAGCTGGAGCCTCAGCAGGTCCTGCAGCAGCACATCTACCCCGTGCTGAGGACCAGCGCCTGGCAGGTCAGCACGCTTTACACACTAATTAACACATTCAATACATTCACATGCATTTTAATTCATATTAAATGTATATATTATAATATAAATTAAAATGTAATTGAATTTAAAATTCATGCTATTTTGTCTCAATACATTAAAAACTTAAATCTGTCATTTTAAAAGCCACATATGCATCAAAATATTGCTTTGTACAGTATGATTTTTTTAATTAAGATTACATTTAAGCATAGGATGCTATTCGGTCACTTTTGATCAAAATATAAAGGGGTTAATTGAAAAATAATCGTATTTATTCAATATTATTAATCGTAATTAATTGTATTGGAAAAATTGTGGAAACAAATTGATCATAATTATTGCATAAATATTACTTCGAACTTCCTCAAAATACAAAATATTATAGAACAAAAATATATTATACTGAAAAAGAAATCCTTTTGAGGCGTCTGATGTAAGGAATTTAGCTATAGGAAATATTAATAATCAATAATAACTTTGATTTATGAGTTATGATTAATTATGAATATTTGGGTCAGTTAATTGGATTGACTTGACATGGCTAAATTAATATTACAATCAATTAATCAGTTCGTCCAACAAACTCATTTGATTATTAATTTATTCTAAGAAAAGGGTATCTTCCATGGCCACAGAAGAATAATTATTTCTTAGCATGTACAGCGCTTTGAGCATGTAGCAAGATCAAGATCGTAAAAGAGACTTTGTTTGCAAGCAGTGAGTCAGAACCAAATACATAAAGTGCACAAGTTTTATTAACTAAATCATAAACATGAATAACTAAACAAACATACATAAATACATGTGTAGGAAAAATGAGTGAGAGATGGAATGATGTAACGATGGATAAGATCCATCTAACTATGAGAAGAACCAACAGCATTTTATTTTCACATTTCATTGAATTGAACACTTGCATTTGTAGTGGGAACAATTCTTGAAGTTGTGGAGAATTGAAGTCGTTGAGGGTTCCGGCAGTGGCAAGTGGAAGTTGTTTGAAAGTAATTTTTCTCCATGAGTGGATGGCTGGTTTGGTCAAGGCCTGGGGCCCTGGGCCCTGTTGAGGCCACGCCGAGCACCCAGGAGAAGTGAGGAAGTCGGAAGAGTGGGTGATTGGAGTCGTTGTTGGTTGGAGTCGTGGTTCCAAAACTCCTGAGATTGTCCTTGGTTCTTTGTGAGAGAGTCTTCTCTCTCCTGCATGTCTGCATACCTGGTTGGATCAAGGCCTGCTGAGCCCTGAGGGGGAGGGGTTCCCCAGTATCACCAGAAGCAGTGTTGCGGCTGGATGAAAAACTAAGAGCAGGAGGTCACTTGTGGACTGTCTCTAATAAAGCCTGAGAAAGATCCGACCCCTAAGGGTTGACTGGACAAATAAGCAAGGTGAAATGTCAGAGTGGGAAGCTTGCTCTAGTTAATTTACGAGTCTTTGTCCCAAGTGTGATTATACCTTCATTAATGCTCAGATAGATATAACACATCCACACTGCAGTCTAGAATAAGGTGATGTACATCAAAGTGTTTCCCACAGCGCTGTAACTCGCTGCTCCACTTCTATAGTTTGATGCAGCGTTGAAGAAATCCACTAGCGAGTCACAACGCAAATTGGTTAATGATGTCACGCATGTGGTGGAGTAATAAGTACTGTTAATGAATCTGTTAGAGATCGAATTAATGCAAGATGTTTTCCTATAAAAACTGACATGCATCTGAGGAGCATCTCATATTTTTCTCAGTTATTTTGCTTTATTTCCAGATTTAAACACACAATTCTGCGCTGCTGTCGCTCAAACACACAACTCCAGGGTACCCGCGGGTCTTAAAAGCCTTGAAAAAGTCTTGAATTTGATCATCTCAAATGAAGGCCTTAAAAGCCTTGAATTTAGTATACAAAATCTTGGATTTCGTTACAAAGGTCTTATTTAGTTTTTACCAAAAGTAAAGTAACTGCAGTTTGACTAAAAGTTGACAAAAAATGCAAAGACTTTTCGTCAACTACAACTATAAAAAACAGGATGACTCAAATGTGATTAAGACCAATAAGCATTTTCGTCTGAAGACTAAGACTAAATCAAAAATGGCTGCCAAAATTAACACTGGCCTACACACACGTGCGCGCTACAATGCTGTTGCGTATATGTATTAAATATGACTGATATATAATTCAATATATATTTAATTCAAGTAACCTCCTTGTACATAATTATTTTCTAGGGTTTAAAATGTATACAGATTTGAGATTTTCCCCTCATACTTCTGTCGGAATGGGTACGAAGTTGGCATTGAATTTCATTTGAAATGGTATTAAAAAGTTCTTAAAAAGCCTTGAATTTAAGTTGGAGGATCCTGGGGGTACCCTGAACTCTGCGATGCTCAAACACACAACTCTGCGATGCTGTCACTCAAACACACAACTCTGCGATGCTGTCACTCAAACACACAACTCTGCGATGCTCAAACACACAACTCTGCGATGCTGCCGCTCAAACACACAACTCTGCGATGCTGCCGCTCAAACACACAACTCTGCGATGCTGTCACTCAAACACACAACTCTGCGATGCTCAAACACACAACTCTGCGATGCTGTCACTCAAACACACAACTCTGCGATGCTGTCACTCAAACACACAACTCTGCGATGCTCAAACACACAACTCTGCGATGCTGCCGCTCAAACACACAACTCTGCGATGCTGTCACTCAAACACACACAACTCTGCGATGCTCAAACACAAAACTCTGCGATGCTGTCACTCAAACACACAACTCTGCGATGCTGTCACTCAAACACACAACTCTGCGATGCTGTCACTCAAACACACAACTCTACGATGCTCAAACACACAACTCTGCGATGCTGCCGCTCAAACACACAACTCTGCGCTGCTGTTGCTCAAACACACAACTCTGCGATGCTGTCACTCAAACACACAACTCTGCGATGCTGTCACTCAAACACACAACTCTGCGATGCTGTCACTCAAACACACAACTCTGCGATGCTCAAACACACAACTCTGCGATGCTGCCGCTCACACACACAACTCTGCGATGCTGTCGCTCAAACACACAACTCTGCGATGCTGTCACTCAAACACACAACTCTGCGATGCTGTCACTCAAACACACAACTCTACGATGCTCAAACACACAACTCTGCGATGCTGCCGCTCAAACACACAACTCTGCGCTGCTGTTGCTCAAACACACAACTCTGCGCTGCTGTCGCTCAAACACACAACTCTGTGCTGCTGTCGCTCAAACACACAACTCTGCGATGCTGCCGCTCAAACACACAACTCTGCGATGCTGTCGCTCAAACACACAACTCTGCGATGCTGTCACTCAAACACACAACTCTGCGATGCTGTCACTCAAACACACAACTCTACGATGCTCAAACACACAACTCTGCGATGCTGCCGCTCAAACACACAACTCTGCGCTGCTGTTGCTCAAACACACAACACACACAACTCTGCGCTGCTGTCGCTCAAACACACAACTCTGCGCTGCTGTCGCTCAAACACACAACTCTGCGATGCTGCCGCTCAAACACACAACTCTGCGATGCTGTCACTCAAACACACAACTCTGCGATGCTGTCACTCAAACACACAACTCTGCGATGCTGTCACTCAAACACACAACTCTACGATGCTCAAACACACAACTCTGCGATGCTGCCGCTCAAACACACAACTCTGCGCTGCTGTTGCTCAAACACACAACTCTGCGCTGCTGTCGCTCAAACACACAACTCTGCGCTGCTGTCGCTCAAACACACAACTCTGCGATGCTGCCGCTCAAACACACAACTCTGCGATGCTGTCGCTCAAACACACAACTCTGCGATGCTGTCGCTCAAACACACAACTCTGCGCTGCTGTCGCTCAAACACACAACTCTGGGATGCTGCCGCTCAAACACACAACTCTGCGATGTTGCCGCTCAAACACACAACTCTGCGATGCTGTCGCTCAAACACACAACTCTGCGATGCTCAAACACACAACTCTGCGATGCTGTCACTCAAACACACAACTCTGCGATGCTGTCACTCAAACACACAACTCTGAGATGCTGTCGCTCAAACACACAACTCTGCGATGCTGCCGCTCAAACACACAACTCTGCGATGCTGCCGCTCAAACACACAACTCTGCGATGCTGCCGCTCAAACACACAACTCTGCGATGCTGTCGCTCAAACACACACAACTCTGAGATGCTGTCGCTCAAACACACAACTCTGCGCTGCTGTCGCTCAAACACACAACTCTGCGCTGCTGTCGCTCAAACACACAACTCTGAGATGCTGTCGCTCAAACACACAACTCTGAGATGCTGTCGCTCAAACACACAACTCTGCGATGCTGCCGCTCAAACACACAACTCTGCGATGCTGCCGCTAAAACACACAACTCTGCGATGCTGTCGCTCAAACACACAACTCTGCGATGCTCAAACACACAACTCTGCGATGCTGCCGCTCAAACACACAACTCTGCGATGCTGTCGCTCAAACACACAACTCTGCGATGCTCAAACACACAACTCTGTGATGCTGTCACTCAAACACACAACTCTGCGATGCTGTCACTCAAACACACAACTCTGCGATGCTGTCGCTCAAACACACAACTCTGCGATGCTCAAACACACAACTCTGCGATGCTGTCGCTCAAACACACAACTCTGCGATGCTGTCGCTCAAACACACAACTCTGCGATGCTCAAACACACAACTCTGCGATGCTGTCACTCAAACACACAACTCTGCGATGCTGTCACTCAAACAAACAACTCTGCGATGCTGTCGCTCAAACACACAACTCTGCGATGCTGCCGCTCACACACACAACTCTGCGATGCTGCCGCTCAAACACACAACTCTGCGATGCTGGCGCTCAAACACACAACTCTACGATGCTCAAACACACAACTCTGCGATGCTGTCGCTCAAACACACAACTCTGCGATGCTGTCGCTCAAACACACAACTCTGCGATGCTCAAACACACAACTCTGCGATGCTGTCACTCAAACACACAACTCTGCGATGCTGTCGCTCAAACACACAACTCTGCGATGCTGTCGCTCAAACACACAACTCTGCGATGCTGCCGCTCACACACACAACTCTGCGCTGCTGTTGCTCAAACACACAACTCTGCGATGCTGCCGCTCAAACACACAACTCTGCGATGCTGCCGCTCAAACACACAACTCTGCGATGCTGTCGCTCACACACACAACTCTGCGATGCTGTCGCTCACACACACAACTCTGCGATGCTGCCGCTCACACACACAACTCTGCGATGCTGCCGCTCAAACACACAACTCTGCGATGCTGTCGCTCACACACACAACTCTGCGATGCTGCCGCTCACACACACAACTCTGCGATGCTGCCGCTCAAACACACAACTCTGCGATGCTGCCGCTCAAACACACAACTCTGCGATGCTGCCGCTCACACACACAACTCTGCGATGCTGTCGCTCAAACACACAACTCTGCGCTGCTGTCGCTCAAACACACAACTCTGCGCTGCTGTCGCTCACACACACAACTCTGCGATGCTGTCGCTCAAACACACAACTCTGCGATGCTGTCGCTCAAACACACAACTCTGCGCTGCTGTCGCTCACACACACAACTCTGCGATGCTGTCGCTCAAACACACAACTCTGCGATGCTGTCGCTCAAACACACAACTCTGCGATGCTGTCGCTCAAACACACAACTCTGCGATGCTCAAACACACAACTCTGCGATGCTGTCACTCAAACACACAACTCTGCGATGCTGTCACTCAAACACACAACTCTGCGATGCTGCCGCTCAAACACACAACTCTGCGATGCTGCCGCTCAAACACACAACTCTGCGATGCTGTCGCTCAAACACACACAACTCTGAGATGCTGTCGCTCAAACACACAACTCTGCGCTGCTGTCGCTCAAACACACAACTCTGCGCTGCTGTCGCTCAAACACACAACTCTGAGATGCTGTCGCTCAAACACACAACTCTGCGCTGCTGTCGCTCAAACACACAACTCTGCGATGCTGCCGCTCAAACACACAACTCTGCGATGCTGTCGCTCAAACACACAACTCTGCGATGCTCAAACACACAACTCTGCGATGCTGCCGCTCAAACACACAACTCTGCGATGCTGTCGCTCAAACACACAACTCTGCGATGCTCAAACACACAACTCTGTGATGCTGTCACTCAAACACACAACTCTGCGATGCTGTCACTCAAACACACAACTCTGCGATGCTGTCGCTCAAACACACAACTCTGCGATGCTCAAACACACAACTCTGCGATGCTGTCGCTCAAACACACAACTCTGCGATGCTGTCGCTCAAACACACAACTCTGCGATGCTCAAACACACAACTCTGCGATGCTGTCGCTCAAACACACAACTCTGCGATGCTCAAACACACAACTCTGCGATGCTGTCACTCAAACACACAACTCTGCGATGCTGTCACTCAAACAAACAACTCTGCGATGCTGTCGCTCAAACACACAACTCTGCGATGCTGCCGCTCACACACACAACTCTGCGATGCTGCCGCTCAAACACACAACTCTGCGATGCTGGCGCTCAAACACACAACTCTGCGATGCTCAAACACACAACTCTGCGATGCTGTCGCTCAAACACACAACTCTGCGATGCTGTCGCTCAAACACACAACTCTGCGATGCTCAAACACACAACTCTGCGATGCTGTCACTCAAACACACAACTCTGCGATGCTGTCGCTCAAACACACAACTCTGCGATGCTGTCGCTCAAACACACAACTCTGCGATGCTGCCGCTCACACACACAACTCTGCGATGCTGCCGCTCAAACACACAACTCTGCGATGCTGCCGCTCAAACACACAACTCTGCGATGCTGCCGCTCAAACACACAACTCTGCGATGCTGTCGCTCACACACACAACTCTGCGATGCTGTCGCTCACACACACAACTCTGCGATGCTGCCGGTCAAACACACAACTCTGCGATGCTGTCGCTCACACACACAACTCTGCGATGCTGCCGCTCACACACACAACTCTGCGATGCTGCCGCTCAAACACACAACTCTGCGATGCTGCCGCTCAAACACACAACTCTGCGATGCTGCCGCTCACACACACAACTCTGCGATGCTGCCGCTCACACACACAACTCTGCGATGCTGTCGCTCAAACACACAACTCTGCGCTGCTGTCGCTCAAACACACAACTCTGCGCTGCTGTCGCTCACACACACAACTCTGCGATGCTGTCGCTCAAACACACAACTCTGCGATGCTGTCGCTCAAACACACAACTCTGCGATGCTGTCGCTCAAACACACAACTCTGCGATGCTGCCGCTCAAACTCACAACTCTGCGATGCTGCGGCTCAAACACACAACTCTGCGATGCTCAAACACACAACTCGGCAATGCTGTTTGCGAATGTTTGAACGAGGGTTTCGGGAAACACAGACTCGCTGAACTGCTGATAACGACAGAACTTGCGAACATAGTTTGCTAACGATGCTTTTGGGAAACAGCCCTGGATGTTTGAAACTGGATCAAGTGTGTGAAAATGCTGTCATCTATTATGACTGTGCCTCATATTCTTATTTAATTCCCTTTTCTCTTAGAAAAAGCCCAAGGATGTTGTCGTCAGCTACCTGGTGTTCATCAAAATGCACTCTCAGGATCAGGATTACAGGAGCCTCGGCGCATTCATACCTGTGCTGACCAGCGAGGGCTTTCTCTTCCCTTCCCAGCGCAAAATACAGTTCTCCAGCCAGTACGGCAACATCGACCTTCCCAGCATGCTCCCTGGTAAACAAAGCACACCTTGGTGTGGCAAAAAACTCAAATAATTGCAAAGAAATGGCAAGTAACACATTAAGTTTTGAAGTAGAAAAAATGAAATGGTCTTTTCTCGTAACGCACTCCAATGATCTATAATAAACTTCAATGTTTGGTTTGCAACTTCGAAAAATAATTGTAAAAAATTAAAAGTGTAGCCTCTTGGCGAATAATTAAGATTCAAAAGTGACGCTTTTCAATACGGTTTTATTAGTTAACTTATGGAAGCTTTTGTCCACAATGGAATAAAAAAAACTAAAAGAATACTAAAAACTAAGAGATCTGACTATCTCAATTCCATGTTTATCTTGGAATTCTGACTTTTTTCTTGCAATTGCGAGTTTATTTCAATTCAACTTTTTTCTTCTTCTTGCAATTCTTGACTTTATTCCTCACAATTCCAAGTTTGTATCTCACAATTCTTAATTTATAACTCGCAATTGTGATCTTCTCATAACTCTGACTTCTTTTTTCCAATTGCGAGTTTATCTTGCAATTCTGACTTTTTTCTCGTGATTTCAAGTTTGTATCTCACAATTATGACCTTTTCTCGCAATTCTTCGCGATTACGAGTTTATGACTTGCCATTCTGATTTCGAGATATAAACTCGCAATTGTGTAATTAATATGGAAGCTGGTTTTCTCCACAGAATAAAAAATAACAAAGGTAATTGCGACTTTTTATCTCATAATCCTGAATTTATTACTTGCAATTGTGATCTTATCTCACAATTCTGACTTTTTTCCGCAATTTCAAGTTTATATCTCGCAAATTATGACCTTTTCTCGCAATTACGAGTTTATTACTTGCCATTCTGATTTTGAGATATAAACTCGAAATTGTGAGAAAAAAAGTCAGAATTATGAGATTAAAAAGTCGCAATTACCTTTTTTATTTTTTAATCTGTGAAACAAGCTTCCATATTATTTACATTAGTTAACATGAACTAACAATAAAAAATACTTCTAAAGCATCTTAGTCGATGTTAATTAATTTCAGCTATTCAAATCAAATAATTAATATTAAATAATGGACCTGAGCTAACATGAACTAACAATAATCAGTTGTATTTTTACTAACAAGGATTATCAGAAAATTTAATAAATGTATTGCTCGTTATTAGTTCATGTAAAGTTTTCTAATGGAACCTTATTGTAAAGTTTTACCGTTTCAAAACCTACAGAAATATTCAGTTTGATAAAATTACTTCAGTTTTGTAATAAGCTTCACAGTTTATGATTGTCCCAAATGATTGATTCACCCAAGAATTGAAGCACCGAACATGAAGTCTTTTGTAGGGACTTTCAAAAGCATGAAGTGTTATGCCATGGATCCCTCCAGCCCTTTCAGACCCAACCAGTTATTTTCCTTTTCCCAGGAGTGGACTGGGTTCTGCTGGACGCCTGCTATCTGAAGGCCGATAGAGACGTGAGTGGATGGAGAGAGATCTTCAGTTCACTGGGAGTGCGAGACCTTCTGATCTTCAGGAAGGAGAAGCGCACGTTCACAACCTCTGAACTGGTGAGAGCGAGTGACGTGAGTCTCGGCACACGGATCAGGACGTGTGCGTGTGATACTGCAAACAATGCTTTTCTTACTTAGTATTTTTGTCTTGTTTCCAGTCCAAAAAGCTAAAAATTCTTAAATCAAGAAGTATTTACTAGATAAGTAAAATGACATGAGAAATTATGTCTTGTTTTCTAAAAAATATAAAAATATATAAAAATAAGCGAGTTTCAAGCTAAATTATTTGCCATTGGGGTTAGAAAAATTATCTTAATTCAATGGAAAACGAGATTTTCTTACCCTGTTGGCAGATGATTTTGCTTGTTTTAAACAGTCACTTAATTTTGAATTTTTTTTATGATCAGAAAATAGATAGAATTTATATGGAAGCTTGTTTCAGCCACATAATAAAACATTAAAAAAGATAATTGCTTTTAACTTTTTTCCCTCAGAATTTCAAGTTTACATCTCGCAATTCTGACTTTATAACACGCAATTGCGAGTTTATATAGATAAATTTGCAACTGCGATAAATAAAGTTAGAATTGCGAGATAAAAAGTCGTAATTACCATTTTTATTTTTCATTCTGTGGCGGAAACAAGCTTCCATAAATTTCTTATGTCATTTTACTTATCTTGTAAATACTTCTTGATTTACTAATTTCCAGATACTTGGACTGGAAACAAGACAAAAATACTAAGGAAAGCATTTTTTGCAGTGTAGTTCATTCATATCGCATTCTGAACTTATTTTCATAAGCTTCATCAGAGTACAGTAGTCTTTCCCAGTGATCCAGTGCACTCAGAATGATCCTGAATAATCTGATGAATAACCCGATGGATAACCCGATGGATAACCCGATGTATAACCCGATGGATAACCCGATGGATAAACCAATGGATAAACCAATGGATAACCCGATGCATAACCCGATGTATAACCCGATGGATAACCCGATGCATAACCCAATGTATAACCCGATGGATAACCCGATGGATAACCCGGTGTATAACCCGGTGCATAACCCGATGGATAACCCGATGGATAACCCGATGTACAAACCCGATGGATAACCCGATGTATAACCCGGTGTATAACCCGATGCATAACCCGATGGATAACCCGGTGTATAACCCGGTGTATAACCCGATGGATAACCCGATGGATAACCCGATGTACAAACCCGATGGATAACCCGATGCATAACCCGATGGATAACCAGCCGATGGATAACCCGATGCATAACCCGATGGATAACCCGATGCATAACCCGATGTATAACCCGATGGATAACCCGATGTATAACCCGATGGATAACCCGATGGATAAACCAATGGATAAACCAATGGATAACCCGATGCATAACCCGATGTATAACCCGATGGATAACCCGATGCATAACCCAATGTATAACCCGATGGATAACCCGATGTATAACCCGGTGTATAACCCGATGCATAACCCGATGGATAACCCGGTGTATAACCCGGTGTATAACCCGATGGATAACCCGATGGATAACCCGATGTACAAACCCGATGGATAACCCGATGCATAACCCGATGGATAACCAGCCGATGGATAACCCGATGCATAACCCGATGGATAACCCGATGCATAACCCGATGGATAACCACCCGATGGATAACCACCCGATGGATAACCAGCCGATGGATAACCACCCGATGGATAACCGGATGAATATCCAGATCTATAATCGGATGTATAATCCGATGTATAACCGAATGAATAACCAGATGAATAATCGGATGAATAACCGGATGAATAACCAGATGAATAACCAGATGAATAATCCGATGTATAACAACCCGATGGATAACAACCAGATGAATAACCTGATGAATAACCTGATGAATAACCGGATGAATAATCCGATGAATAATCTGATGAATAATCCGATGTATAATCCGATGAATAATCCGATGTATAATCCGATGAATAATCCGATGTATAATCCGATGAATAATCTGATGAATAATCCGATGTATAATCCGATGAATAATCCGATGTATAATCCGATGAATAATCCGATGTATAATCGATTGAATAATCCGATGTATAATCGGATGAATAATCCGATGAATAATCCGATGAATAATCCAAAGTATAATCGGATGAATAATCCGATGAATAATCCGATGAATAATCCGATGAATAATCCGATGTATAACCGAATGAATAACCAGATGAATAATCGGATGAATAACCGGATGAATAACCAGATGAATAATCCGATGTATAACAACCCGATGGATAACAACCAGATGAATAACCTGATGAATAACTTGATGAATAATCCGATGTATAATCCGATGAATAATCCGATGTGTAATCGATTGAATAATCCGATGTATAATCCGATGTATAATCGGATGAATAATCTGATGAATAATCTGATGAATAATCCGATGTATAATCCGATGTATAATCGGATGGATAATCGAATGAATAATCCGATGTATAATCGGATGAATAATCGGATGAACAATCCGATGTATAATCGGATGAATAATCCGATGAATAATCCGATGAATAATCCGATGTATAATCGGATGAATAATCTGATGAATAATCCGATGTATAATCGGATGGATAATCGAATGAATAATCCGATGTATAATCGGATGAATAATCGGATGAACAATCCGATGTATAATCGGATGAATAATCGGATGAATAATCCGATGAACAATCGGATGAATAATCCGATGAATAATCCGATGAATAATCCGATGTATAATCGGATGAATAATCCGATGAACAATCGGATGAATAATCCGATGAATAATCCGATGAATAATCGGATGAAAAATCGGATGAATAATCCGATGAATAATCGGATAAATAATCGGATGAATAATCCGATGTATAATCCGATGAATAATCCGATGAACAATCGGATGAATAATCCAATGAATAATCAGATGAATAATCGGATGAATAATCCGATGTATAATCCGATGAATAATCCGATGAATAATCTGATGTATAATCCGATGAATAATCTGATGAATAATCCGATGTATAATCCGATGAATAATCCGATGAATAATCTGATGAATAATCTGATGAATAATCTGATGAATAATCGGATGAATAATCCGATGAATAATCCGATGAATAATCGGATGAATAATCCGATGAATAATCTGATGTATAATCGGATGAATAATCGGATGAATAATCCGATGTATAATCCGATGAATAATCCGATGAATAATCTGATGAATAATCTGATGAATAATCGGATGAATAATCCGATGAATAATCCGATGAATAATCCGATGAATAATCGGATGAATAATCCGATGAATAATCTGATGTATAATCGGATGAATAATCGGATGAATAATAGGATGAATAATCGGATGAATAATCCGATGAATAATCTGATGTATAATCCGATGAATAGTAGGATGAATAATCTGATGTATAATCGGATGAATAATCGGATGAATAATAGGATGAATAATCGGATGAATAATAGGATGAATAATCGGATGAATAATCCGATGTATAATCCGATGTATAATCGGATGAATAATCGGATGAATAATCGGATGAATAATCGGATGAATAATAGGATGAATAATCCGATGTATAATCGGATGAATAATCCGATGAATAATCGGATGAATATTCTGATGTATAATCCGACGAATAATCCGATGAATAATCCGATGAATAATCGGATGTATAATCCGATGTATAATCGGATGAATAATCCGATGAATAATCGGATGAATATTCTGATGTATAATCCGACGAATAATCCGATGAATAATCCGATGAATAATCAGATGTATAATCCGATGTATAATCGGATGAATAATCCGATGAATAATCGGATGAATATTCTGATGTATAATCCGACGAATAATCCGATGAATAATCCGATGAATAATCAGATGTATAATCCGATGTATAATCGGATGAATAATCCGATGAATAATCGGATGAATATTCTGATGTATAATCCGACGAATAATCCGATGAATAATCTGATGAATAATCTGATGATTAATCTGATGTATAATCTGATGAATAACCGGATGAATAATCTGATGTATAATCTGATGAATAACCGGATGAATAATCTGATGTATAATCTGATGAATAATCTGATGTATAATCTGATGAATAACCGGATGAATAATCTGATGTATAATCTGATGAATAACCGGATGAATAATCTGATGTATAATCCGATGATTAATCTGATGTATAATCGGATGAATAACCAGATGAATAATCTGATGTATAATCCGATGAATAATCTAATGTATAATCGGATGAATAACCGGATGAATAATCGGATGAATAATCTGATGTATAATCGGATGAATAATCGGATGAATAATCAGATGAATAACCGGATGAATAATCGGATGAATAACCTGATGTATAATCGGATGAATAACCGGATGAATAATCGGATGAATAACCTGATGTATAATCGGATGAATAACCGGATGAATAATCGGATGAATAATCTGATGTATAATCTGATGAATAACCGGATGAATAATCGGATGAATAACCCGATGAATAATCGGATGAATAATCTGATGTATAATCTGATGAATAACCGCATGAATAATCTGATGAATAACCGTATGAATAATCTGATGAATAACCGGATGAATAATCTGATGAATAACCGGATGAATAATCTGATGAATAACCGCATGAATAATCTGATGAATAACCGGATGAATAATCTGATGAATAACCGGATGAATAATCTGATGAATAACCGGATGAATAATCGGATGAATAACCGCATGAATAATCTGATGAATAACCGGATGAATAATCTGATGAATAACCGTATGAATAATCTGATGAATAACCGTATGAATAATCTGATGAATAACCGGATGAATAATCTGATGAATAACCGGATGAATAATCGGATGAATAATCTGATGTATAATCTGATGAATAACCGCATGAATAATCTGATGAATAACCGGATGAATAATCGGATGAATAATCTGATGTATAATCTGATGAATAACCGCATGAATAATCTGATGAATAACCGGATGAATAATCTGATGAATAACCGCATGAATAATCTGATGAATAACCGGATGAATAATCTGATGAATAACCGGATGAATAATCTGATGAATAACCGCATGAATAATCTGATGAATAACCGGATGAATAATCTGATGAATAACCGGATGAATAATCTGATGAATAATCGGAAGAATAACCGGATGAATAACCGGATGAATAACCGGATGAATAATCTGATGAATAACCGGAAGAATATCCTGGAATAACCGGATGAATAATCTGATGAATGATCTGATGTATAATCTGATGAATAATAATCTGATTAATAATAATCTGATGAATATCCTGGAAATAACCTGATGAATAACCGGATGAATAATCTGATGAATGATCTGATGTATAATCTGATGAATAATAATCTGATTATTAATCTGATTAATAATAATCTGATGAATATCCTGGAATAACCTGATGAATAATCTGATGAATTACCGGATGAATATCCTGATGAATAATCCAATGAATAACCCGATGAATAATCTGATGTATAACCCGATGTATAATCCGATGAATAACCTGATGAATAATCTGATGAATATGATGAATAATCTGATGAATAATCTGATGAATAATCTGATTAATATGATGTATAATCTGATGTATAATCTGATGAATATGATGAATAATCTGATGAATAATCTGATAAATATGATGTATAATCTGATGAATAATCTGATGAATAACCGGATGTCTCCTGCAGGCGTCGAGCCTGTGGGCCGTGGAGAGCGAGCTGTGGCCGAGGCCTTCGGATGGGCTTTATGTCATCGAGGATCATCACTGCGCTGAGTTTCATACGCTGGCCACCGTTGAGCATCTGCAGGCGGACACGAAACTACAGCAGAGACAAGCTCTCATCAGCCTGATGGACAAGCACTGGGACGCTGGGTAAATAAACACTGCAGAAGATGTATGCTCCCCACTTTCATGCAAATTATAAAATATATATTTACATTGATGCATTTGGCAGACTTACATTGCATTTCAAGGTACACATTTACCTTCTTATCAGGTCTTGCTTTCCCTGGGAGTCAAACCCGTGACCTTGGCGCTCTACTGTTTGAGCTCCAAGAAAGCCTATATAATATAAATCATATTATAATATATAACTGGATTTATGACTGCAATATGACTTGATTTAATAGAGGAAACCGAAAACACTAGTAAAACAAACGATAATCAGTTTAAACTAAAGGTTGGACTCGATATAGTGTTTCTTACAACTTACCAAAGATCCAGTGATTCGTGGATATTTACATGCCGCCAGAAATCGTGTTTCCTGACATTATATGAGCCGGATTTCCACGCCGGGGAAATACATAAAGCAAATTTGCCTGTGAACGCTTTATATAAACGCAATATAAGTCTAAATACATGTGATCACTTATATCAGTGTTATATCATCATATCGTCAGGTCCTAAAACTCGTGTAGTTTTTTGTCAGTATTTATTTAAAAACATCCAATTATGCAGAATATATGATGGTAAATATTTAATAGATGAGTTTTCAATACAATATATAACAATACAATATATAGGGTGTGATTTCACCCCTAAATTCAGCATATAGACACAAAATGAAAACTGTAAATCCAGCTTTCTCTGCCTGGATCCAGATGTTTCTGTGAATCACAGCAATCTTTTGCGACTCTGTTCTGTAGCTTTCAGCAGTCTGTAAAAATATACCTCAGATTTCTTGTCAAATCGGTTTATACAGTCAATCTCGAAGCTGTTTCCTGTTTCATGTGCGTTTTCCGCGGCTGAAAACAAATGCTGTTTGTTTGTGCATGTTTAGATTGGCATTATTTGGCCACAATGAACTTCTTTAGCTCATCATTTTCAGTTTAGACTGCAAGGTCACGACTGTTTGCTTTGCTTGGACATTCAGCAGCAGCCGGTGAATAGCATTGCAGGAAATACTGGCATAACAATGCATTTGTGTAGATTCTGTGTTGCACTATGGCTGAAAAGACTAAGCGGTTTAACTCTTACACCGTGTGCTAGCTACATGCACTGCGCTAGTTTTTCTCGTAACCAGCCGGGACGGCGACACACGGCGATTCTATTTTAGAAACGGCTTCTATTTTTCTGCGACGTCGCGCTGGAACAACAAACACAAAGTGTGGCAATGATAATGTCAGGTGCTGTTTATGTGCTTTATTTAATGTTAAAAGCGTGTAATGTGACTTTAAATATCATTCAGTGCTCCAGCTTTGTAGCTGTAAAAGCAACAGTGAATAATTCACCTCAGATCTTGAAATTAAACAAATGGAAACAAGAACGTGAACAAACGTGTATTCTTTGACAAAGATTGTTTTAGTAACTCAGTAGCCTATGTATTTATAATGTTTAAATGATGTAATATTTGATAATGTGCTTATCCATGTTCTTGCGAGTGCCGTCAGGATTGCTCTCTGGTGCCGTGCACTCGCCACGAGACTCCGCCCACACACTGCTCTCATTGGCTGTGGGTTTTTATTGATTTTGACGCGTCTAGTGTGGATATACAAATTATTTGTCGCTGGACTCTTATGCATCGCGTCTGGTTATGACATGTTGTTAAACTCACCCATAAACAAGTAATGCCTTGATCCCTCATGATTCACAGCTGTTTGTGGAGAAATCCACTTCGCTTATGCTCAATCTGCTCTCCGACAGCGCTTTAGTCCAGATCATTCAAACACTACGGTCGCACTTTTAGTCTGGCATGCAACTCATCATCTGCATTTGATCATTTTTTATCACATAAGCTTTAAAGAGGAGAAAATATTGTGCCTGCTGTCTGTCATGTGTGTGTGTGCTTGAAGGATTGGCGTGTTTATTTAATGGACTGTGTCTGAGGACCATAAAACCATGTCAGATCCTCATCGGGAACATGCATCAGTCTATTCTTGCTCACTCGGTTTTATAAAGCTCTCAAAGGAACGTACAGTCAAACCAAAAACGATTCAGACACCAGTTATGATTTTTGATATTTTTGTACTAGTGTGTGCAGGACACTATAGTCCATTTACGTACGTGAGGAGAGCAGAATAAATTAAACTGTGACATATTATACCCAAAAATTCTTCATACAGTGACTACCAGTGACATTTATAAAAATTTGAGCTGATCATGTTTTCTTCAGTGTTTTTCTGTAACTGCTAATGCTCTTTTACACACAGACTGAACAACATGAAGCATTGCTTGGTCACTGGTGGAGCTAAACTGGTTTTATCTAATTGTGTAGTTAAATTTACCAGCTGACAGATATTCATCATAATTCATGTGTGAGAGTCTAACAGAAGGACGGACAAAACCACTGAAATATCCACTGATTTAATAACTCATCATATTTTATTACCATTTTCTAAACTGTGATAATGTGAGAAATGTTGAAGGTGTCTGAATACATTTTCGTTTGACTGTACTGCACAGTTCTTCAGATGCACGGATGAAATGCCATGTATTTTAATGCATCTGCAGCGTGAGACTCCTCGCACTGTCCTCTGTCCTCTGCTTTGGTCTTTTTCTTTGCTCAGTCATGTAAAGCCAGTGCCTGTGTTACATGAAGACCTGTCCTGTGTGCAGACATGGGCAGTATTTCAATTAAATGTATTTTAAATACGTATTTAATTACTTTAGTGTATTTTGTAATTTGTATTTTGCAGGTGTGGAAAAAATAAAATGTAGTTTGCAACAAAATATTTTGAGGGAGTGTATTTAGAGTATTTCAAATACTTAAATACTTAAGAAAAATCACCATAGTAAATGATTTTGCCAAGTTGGTTGTACTTAAAAACAACTAGTCCAAATGACAATGGTTTAGTTTTCTCTTTTGTAGCATAGTTGTGTTATTGCTACTATTTTTGTTATCGACCTTTCAATAAAGTTCCTCATTAAAGCTGTTAGTGCACATAACATATAGATTCATGGCTGTTTGCCCTCCCTTAGCCAGTGGTGAGGAAATGTCTCTCTACGCTTCTTCAAGCCTGAAGGCACGAGTAGAGTAACGGTGATAATATGGCTACGTAGCCTACATCAAACACGTTTTGCTATTAAGGGCAGCCTACCACACCACTAATGTGAACTTAGCTATACATGCCCTTTACCTCAGAGGGAGCTATTTCAGGCCCTGTAGAGGGCAATTCCTACGAATTTTATGAGGTGGCTAATTCGTAACAATTCATACGACCTCACTCATATTTTACAAGTTGCCAAATTCGTATGAACTCATACGAATGACCTACCCCTGACCCCGCCCCTAAACCTACCCGCCCCCGCCCCTAAACCTGCCCATCACGTGGGTTTAGACAAACGGTATGAATTCGTACGAATTAGCCACCTTTTAATTTGTACGAATTGGTCGTGAGATAGCGTTGCAGATGCCCATACTTTTTTATTTTGCTACTTCGCCATTTTGAATTGACACATTTCTCATATTTGTGTTATTGTTGTGTTATTGACCTTTCAGCAAAAAAAAAAAAAAAAGACTTAAGATTATTGTGGGAGTATTTTTGTATTTTCAAAATACTAATTACTTGTATTTTATTTAAATACATTTTTCACATCAGTATTTTGTATTTTATTTTGTTACATTTCATGAGCCAGTATTTGTATTTTGTAACAAAATAGTTTTTGATGTATTTGTGCCCCCCTCTGCCTGTGTGTGTTGCAGAGAGAAGTACTCTCAGTACCTCAGGTCGCAGGTCTCGGACAGCCAGGGCCGGCCCGTGCGAGAGGCCAGATCCTCCTTCTGTCATCTCCTCACGCAGTTACACTGGGTTCCAGCGCGCAGGCCACCGTGGGACGACAGCCAGCCCGTCGCGTTCCTACAGCCCAAATCTGTCTACATCTTTTCTCCGCAAGTGCACCAGCTTCTCGGCTCACACGTCGATTATGCGCACAGCGTACAGATGCCCAGCGACTTCACCAGAGCCATAGGTATAGTTTAAAATCATATTTTAAATGGAGCCTCCTTCAATTATTTACTTTTAAAATAATACATTTTTTGCTAACTGGGATTTTGTAAATGTACATTTCTGAAATGCATAACATAACAGTTTCTCTAATAACAGATCACTGTACACTGTAATGTGGATTCATGCATTTTCTGTAAAGCTGCTTTGAAATGATGTGTGTTGTGAAAAGCGCTATACAAAAAATGAGTTGAATTGATTTTAATATTTTGAGACTGAGCCTGTAACGAATACAACAATAATCGCTAATCGGTATAATGCAGTTTTACACTTGTCAAGATAGTATTGATTTATAGTCAATATGGAATTGAAAAATAAACCCATTTTAATTTCTTAATGTGCATGATTAATCAATGCACATTTTCCTACCAAAAAAAAAATTAATAACTTTTCTTTTGGCTGATTTTTTCCTGTGACATTAAACATTTTCAACTTTCAGATAGAGATGTGATTTTTCACACTTAGATCATATTCATGTTAACCTCACTTGTTTGTTTGGAACATACACTATTTTTTAAAAATGTAATAAATAAACAAATCAAAAGTAAATTACTTTAATGTGATACACACAGAAACTTTGGTTTAATTTGAAGAAATTATGACAGAAGTATATTACTATTATACAGGTAAGAATGTAATAATAACAATAATAAAAGTTAATTTAAACATTATGACAACTTTTCTTACATTTTAATTACACAGTAAACCTTTGTTTTGTTAGGCAGAAAATAAAATAAATATAATACATTTTTATATATATACTGTATAAAGAAATCAATACTCTGATTTAGCAAGGATGCATTAAATTGATCAAAAGTGACAGTAAAGATATTTACAATGTTACAAAGAATCCTAAAAAATAAAAGGTGTCACGATTTCTACAAAGATATTAAGTGTTTTCAACTAGGGCTGTGAAACGATTAATCACATCCAAAATAAAAGTTTGTGTTTACATAATATATGTGTGTATATGTGTACTGTGTATAATTATTTTGTATATATAAATACACAAACATTCATGTATATATTTAAGAAATATTTGCATGTGTATATATATATATATATATATATATATATATATATATACATAATTTATATTACATATAAATATAAATATTTTATATATAAATGACAATTTTTTCTTAAATATGTACAACATGCATGTGTTTGTATTTATATACAAAATAATTATACACAGTACACACACACACATATATTATGTAAACAGAAACTTTTATTTTGGATGTGATTAATCGCGATTCGTTTCACAGCCCTATTTTCCACACTGATAATAGTCATTTGAACGGTGCATGTTATTACACATGTGCGTGCAGGAATGAGACACAGTGTGCGTGTGGAGGACATGATTGGCTATCTGAAGCGCTGGTGCACGAAGGTTTCCCAGGATCCGTGTGACGAGCCTGAAGGAGCAGATTTCAACTCGACTGTGGATCACATCCATGCGGTGTACCGATATCTGCATGCCGAGTGCACTAGTGTCCAGATCAGGGACCTGTTCCAGCACTCGCCCGCTGTCTTCATCGAGTACGACAGGTCAGATCAACAGATACTAAACAGATATGTTATTTAATAAAGGGGTCATGACATACAGGTGAAACTCAAAAAATTTGAATATCGTGCAAAAGTTCGTGTATTTCAGTAATTCGAATTAAAAGGTGAAACTAATATATTTAGTGTATATAACTATATACATATGCATGATTATACTTTTCAGAGGGCCGACATTTCTGTGTTTAAAATCCTTTTTTTATTGATTTCATGTAATATTCTAATTTTCTGAGATTTTGAATTTGGGGTTTTCATAAGCTGTAAGCCATAATCATCACAATTATAACTTTTGCACAATATTCAAATTTTCCGAGTTTCACTTGTAGGTGAACCACATATTACATTTAAAAAAAAAAATCTTGACCCGTCAAAACCCTCATGTGACGCAGGAAGGACGAGTGGTGCTCTGGGCGCTTCTATCACCTTAAAGAGGTTTGCTGGTGGGATCCGACGGGAATGTTCCAGAGATACAAGGAGTTGATCCGGCGGCCCGACAGTGGGATTCAGGAGCCCAGAGTCTTGGCACCATTTTATAATGCTTTGCAGGACATGAAGAGCATGTTCAAGGTTTGTTTAGGGTTCACATTCCGGCCGATGTTGATAAGCCGGAAATTATTCATAATAATAATAATGAATTACATTTATATATTAATATTCATTTATTCATTACATTTATATGGTATACTTGAAGCGCTTTACATGGAAGGGGGAATCTCCTCAACCTCAATTGCCACATTATATTTTTGTCAGGAAATGATTGTCATATTCTGGCTAAGAAATAACCAATATTAAAATGTTATACTATTTTGTCTAAATAAATGTAAAATTAAATGTCTAAAAATTTAAATTGCGTATTTACAGGTGAAACTCGAAAAATTAGAATATCGTGCAAAAGTTCGTGTATTTCAGTAATTCAAATTAAAAGCTGAAACTAATATATTTAGTGTATATAACAATAAACATATGCATGATTATACTTTTCAGAGGGCCGACATTTCTGTGTTTAAAATCCTTTTTTTATTGATTTCATGTAATATTCTAATTTTCTGAGATTATGAATTTGGGGTTTTCATAAGCTGTAAGCCATAATCATCAACATTATAACTTTTGCACGATATTCAAATTTTTCGAGTTTCACCTGTAGACATCACAACATTGAAGTGTAAAGTATCAAAAATGGATTTCCTTTTTTTTTTTTTTTTTAGATTTGCAAACTGTAAATTATGAATTAAATTTCAGTTATGAATTACAGTTTTAATTTACAGAATTTAAACTGTATGAATGTTTTTAGAGATTAACTGTAAGTGAGCATTAGATTATATACATAGAGGAAATGAGCATGTTCAATAAGATTTCCAATATTGATACAGATAAATAAAAAGAAAATCTATAATATATGGAATTTACTGTATAATGTGGCAATTTTGGATTAATCAAAGTAAATCAGTTTAATGTGATACACGCAGAAACTCAAGTCTTGTCAAAATAAAAGTTCAGTTTAACTTGAAGAAGTTATGACAGACGTATATTACTATTATACAACAGAATGTCATAATGTAAAAGAGTTCATTAAAACATTATTTTTAAGTAATATGACAATTTTACATGGATGTTTTAATTATACATTGAACTTTTGTTTTGTTTGGCAAAAAATGAAATAAATTAATGTACATTTTAAAATATCAATTTAGTTGATAATGTCTTATGCATTGCTTGAAAAGCAGAATTTGAAGTAGAGAATAACACATTTCATGAGACACTATTGTTGTTAATTTTAATAAATTATTAAAATGTAAACTTTTTGAAGTCAATTCACTAGACATCCTTTATTAAAATTTTATTAAATCGTTAAAATTGAATCAAAATTTAAACAAGACATTTGGGGGAAAATACAACATTTCTTAGGGCCCTATTATTGTTAAAACAGTTTTTAATAAATTTAAATAAATTGTAAACTTTTTGAAGTAAATTCACTAGACATCCTTTATTAAAATGTAATTAAATCATTAAATTGAAATCAAATTAAACAAAGGGCCCTATTGTGATTTAAATTTGAAACAATTATTACATTTGAGAAATTTTATTAATTTAGACTATATTCATTTAAAATATAATTTTTTTGTATTAAAATAAAAATAGAATCTAGAAAAATGTAAACAAAACAAGGAATTTGGAGCACAATAAAAGGGCGGCCTGGTGGTTCGTACGGGACTGATTCAGGAACAGGTTCATGTTAGTGGGCTAGTAGTGGAGTGTGTTCTGAGCGCTGGTTGTCTTGCAGGGCCTGCGGGTGGAGCAGAACCCGTCGATGAAGCAGTACGTGTCGCTGCTGGAGGCCGTGTGCGAGTGCTCTCCTCTCGCCACTGGAGACGTCGTCCAGGACGTGTCAGTCATCTTCGCCAAACTGGGTACGAACACTGGCTAAAGTGGCTTTTATCGGGGGGGGGGGGCTTATTTACGCTGAATGGTCATCATTCAAAATCATGCCGTAAAATGACTTCATGTGTTTTTACTCCAAAGGGGCTCTTTTTCCAGTATTAATGTGCAAGGTAGTTATTTAAACAAAGAGAAATACTTTACAATTCACTTACTTTATTATTATTTTTTTACCATATTTTTGGCAAATATGTACAACATCTTTTGAAACAAGAAAATGTTGTTTGATACCGTACGCAGATTTTTATTTTAAAAAAAGATCCCAAAAATGATCCTACTAGGGGGGTTTGAAGGCATGATGCCCCCCCGAGAAATCTTGGATTTTCCTGATCTCCACATGTGAATTTTAAGGTGTTTTGATGGCCACAAAAATGGACAACAGTAGCTTTAAAGAGCATGTCAGTAGCATAGCATTTAATCAGATAACAGATTCTCAATCATGAGAGTCACTTTAAATGTCGCAATGAATGATCCACACTATAAAATGCAAATGCAGAATGTTTATGCTTATTGTTGACAATACATTAATAAGACATTATTAGATTATTTTGCATAGATGTTACATTTCAAGCAAACGCCAATGCAATCCTTCTGTGTCCAGGCGTATGAGCAACAGTATGAGCATCAAAGATCAGTTCAGCTTTTTCTCTCCTAAATTGATCAATGTTTTGGACTAATCTGTTCATTTAACCAATGAAACTGCTCACTCATAAACAGTCTCCTGGCACCGCCTTCTGGCTTCATCATGCTAGACAAGCGGAGTGATACAAACAGGGAAAACTCGAACTCATTCGAGGTAACGTTACAAATAAATAGAATAATAATGGCAATATATTTAATAGGGTGTTTGTGTTGTTAATTAAGCTTAGGCCTATAGTAGCCTATCCACGGTCTTTGATCAAACTGATTATTTCTGTGGGTCATTTAAAACTTCTATCGAGAAACAGCAGTTTATTTTAGCCACCCTCATCTTATCCCGCTCGGTGTGATCGTCGACTGAAGTGAAGCGGCGCTCTGAGATTCGCGCTCCTGTGAACATAATCCCCGCTGGCTTTGACTGGACTCAACCTCGAGCGGGTGTTGGAGCGCTGAAGCAGCGCACGAGAGGGCCGTTATCGCCGCGATGGGCCAATCATTGCAGCACCAAATTAGAGTTAATATTAGGGAATTATTTCACAACTTTCATTATATACACTCAATATATTTGGTGCTGAAGGAGGCGGAGCTGCGCTCCGGCCCAATTTAACCAATGGGTACGAATCAAATCATATGAATAATCATCCATTACACTGGCATTTGGACATTTATGATCTCTCTCACAATCTCTCTCAATCGCTCTCTCTCAATCGCTCTCTCTCTCTCCCTCTCAATCTCTCTCTCACTCCCTCTCAATCTCTCTCTCACTCCCTCTCAATCGCTCTCTCTCAATCGCTCTCTCTCTCTCCCTCTCAATCTCTCAATCTCTCTCTCACTCCCTCTCAATCTCTCAATCTCTCTCTCTCTCCCTCTCAATCTCTCTCTCACTCCCTCTCAATCGCTCTCTCTCAATCGCTCTCTCTCTCTCCCTCTCAATCGCTCTCTCTCAATCTCTCTCTCTCTCCCTCTCAATCGCTCTCTCTCAATCTCTCTCACTCCCTCTCAATCGCTCTCTCTCAATCTCTCTCTCACTCCCTCTCAATCGCTCTCTCTCAATCTCTCTCTCACTCCCTCTCAATCGCTCTCTCTCTCTCTCTCTCAATCTCTCTCACTCCCTCTCAATCGCTCTCCCTCAATCGCTCTCTCTCAATCGCTCTCTCTCAATCGCTCTCTCTCTCCCTCTCAATCGCTCTCTCTCAATCGCTCTCACTCCCTCTCAATCGCTCTCTCTCAATCTCTCTCTCACTCCCTCTCAATCTCTCAATCTCTCTCTCTCTCCCTCTCAATCTCTCTCTCACTCCCTCTCAATCGCTCTCTCTCAATCGCTCTCTCTCTCTCCCTCTCAATCGCTCTCTCTCAATCTCTCTCTCTCTCCCTCTCAATCGCTCTCTCTCAATCTCTCTCACTCCCTCTCAATCGCTCTCTCTCAATCTCTCTCACTCCCTCTCAATCGCTCTCTCTCAATCTCTCTCTCACTCCCTCTCAATCGCTCTCTCTCTCTCTCTCTCAATCTCTCTCACTCCCTCTCAATCGCTCTCCCTCAATCGCTCTCTCTCAATCGCTCTCTCTCAATCGCTCTCTCTCTCCCTCTCAATCGCTCTCTCTCAATCGCTCTCTCTCCCTCTCAATCGCTCTCTCTCAATCTCTCCCTCCCTCCCTCTCTCTCTCTCTCTCTCTCTCTCCCACTCTCTCTCTCTCCATCCCTCTCTCTCTCTCTCTCTCTCTCTCTCTCTCTCTCTCTCTCCCCCTCTCTCTCTCTAACAGCTGATAAATGCAGGATGCATGTCCACGGAGAGCAGGATCAGGACACGCAGCTGAACTCCACTTACTGCATCTCTCTGAAGGGTGAGATCTTAAACCTCGTGTGTTTATCGAGATGCTGATATCCTGCTCTGGTCTCGTCTTAATCTGTTTTATGGTCTTAACAGAAATGGTGTCCCATAAACGAGTTTTCCCCACCAAGACTAGCGAATGGGTCACGTTAGCTCGTAAGCCCATGATCGCGGACAGCGCAAACTTGGAGAAGATCTTCAAATCGCACGGTTCGGTCTGTTTGCTCAACCTGCCGTCTGCATCCCGGAGAGCTGCCAGCAGACCCAGGCATGAAGGTAGGGGAACGCCTGTCTGACTAACTTCGGGTTCGGGTTAGGGTTAGCATGACATGCATCATTGCGTCTTGCAAAATAACGTTTTACAGACAAAACCAATGCAAAATTACCCATCGAGCTGAGTTTTTTAAATTTTTTGTCAATTAAATAAATTGTACTATATTTTAGTTTGATAATGTTTTTTATTAAAAAAATTGTGTTTTATGTGGATTTTATTATACTAAATTATATTTACGCTGTATTTATTATTCATTTATTCACTTTTTGAGCATAGACCTGAAAATTACATTTCCTACATTAAACTGTGGTAAATCTTGAACGCTTTAAAGCCAGACTGAAGTTTAATCTCTTTTCAAGGATGACGCTTGGCAGATTATTGCTGAAGTGAAAACAGTTTTAAAAAGTGAACTCAAAAAGTTTCAGAATTTTTACGTGTATTGTTATGAAAAATGCACAAAAATAAATTCATTTTTTTTTTTTAAATAAAATTCAGCTTTTTCAAACTTTATAGAAAGAACCAATGCGAAAATGACCCATTGAGCTCCTCTGTGTTTAGTGCCGTGTTTAAAGTCAGTGATGAGGGAAAAATGGACTTTAAAATGGACGTTTCATCATGAACTTACAGTATTTGCTGATCCCTCAAAAATATATTTTAGATTCAGGGGCGTGCAATGGATATATCAATATTACAATGTTATATGCCTTTTTTACACAATTAAATTACCTTTTTTGTAATTTATTTCTGTGATCAAAGCTGAATTTTCAGCATCATTACTCCAGTCTTCAGTGTCACATGATCCTTCAGAAATCACTCTAATATGATGATTTGCTGCTCGAGAAATGTTTATTATTATCAATGAACTACAACTATTTAAAGTCCCCCTTTTTTATTCCTTAAAACTCATCTTTGATCACCAAATTGACATATTTAAACGTTTTTTCCTTAAAAAACAATTCTCGATGCTTTAAAAAAGCTTAAATGTAACTCGACACCCTTGCCTCATTTAGTATGTGCGGTTCTATGAATATGCAGATGAGCCCCGCCTCCACTCACTCCCTCACTCAGAGATCCACTGGTTGACGAGCACACGTTGATCTGATTGGTTACAAGGTCGTTTGTGACGTCAGAAACACCAGCGATTTCACACCGTGTTTTTGAGACTGTCTTTGGTTCACTGCAGTTTTAAGCAGAAAATACTCAGCAATGCTGTCGACTTATGAACTCACACATGATTGTGTTAAAGCATATTAAAAATGACATATAAACAACATTAAAAGCTGGATTTTACGGACTTTACGTTCGGATGCATTTTCACGTCTGTTCTCAAAAACAGGTTTTAACTGTGTAATGAATGGCCTGGATTGTGAAGGCAGTTCGCTGGTCCTCTTGTCCTCAGGAAAGCTGGAGAAGGAGTTGTTCAGCGAGAGTGATCGGGAGTTATTCCTGCAGATCTGCGGCGTGGAGAAACTCTCTCGGTGCGTGACCACCGAAGCTCAGACCGAGCTTTACCGGCCGTGTCCCGCACTACAGGCGCTGGTTCGACAGCTCGTCCCGTACATCCAGAGGTTCATCTTCCACCATGCTGATTTTGGAGACATGTACAGTGAGCTGAAGGATTGTGGGATTGCCAAACGCATCAGCTCGCTGAGTTTCGGACAGGTGCGGTTTACTCAAATCACTTGCTGCATTATATACTTTCTTTCTAGGGCTGCCCTCGACTCAAGATTTTTCTAGTCGACTAGTAGTCGTTCATTTAAGCCATTAGTCGACTAACCGTGCATTTATTATAAGTAAGTGATAATGTACATTCAGCCGATTGTTATCTCAGAATAAACCGACAGGGTGATCAGGATCAGGTCTTCATCAGCCTGAAGGGGGTTTATTCTGAGATAACACACACACACACCTGAAGGGGGTTTATTCTGAGATAACACACACACACACACACACCTGAAGGGGGTTTATTCTGAGATAACACACACACCTGAAGGGGGTTTATTCTGAGATAACACACACACACACCTGAAGGGGGTTTATTCTGAGATAACACACACACCTGAAGGGGGTTTATTCTGAGATAACACACACACACACCTGAAGGGGGTTTATTCTGAGATAACACACACACACACACACACCTGAAGGGGGTTTATTCTGAGATAACACACACACACACACACCTGAAGGGGGTTTATTCTGAAATAACACACACACCTGAAGGGGGTTTATTCTGAGATAACACACACACCTGAAGGGGGTTTATTCTGAGATAACACACACACACACCTGAAGGGGGTTTATTCTGAGATAACACACACACACACACACACCTGAAGGGGGTTTATTCTGAGATAACACACACACACACACACCTGAAGGGGGTTTATTCTGAGATAACACACACACACACCTGAAGGGGGTTTATTCTGAGATAACACACACACACACACACACACCTGAAGGGGTTTATTCTGAGATAACACACACACACAACTGAAGGGGGTTTATTCTGAGATAACGCACACACACACCTGAAGGGGGTTTATTCTGAGATAACACACACACACCTGAAGGGGGTTTATTCTGAGATAACACACACACACACCTGAAGGGGGTTTATTCTGAGATAACACACACACACCTGAAGGGGGTTTATTCTGAGATAACACACACATCTGAAGGGGGTTTAAGGTACGTTTACACAACAACAATATGCTTAAAACTGAGAAGTTTTTCTTTTGAGTTTTCTGCGTACAGACGACACCATTGTCAAAACGATCCCCATTTACACGGATCCTTGAAAACAACAAAAAAGGTGTATTCTGCTGCCAGGCCATTAGATGGCGATGAAACACTATAGACTGAACACGTAACACGCACGCGCATGACTTCATCATTTTCAGAAATTTGTGTTTTTGTTGTTTACATGGAGACCGTTTTCAAAAACTTGCACTTTGAAACTTGTTTTCAAAACTTTGCGTTTTCAGGCACCCAAAACGCTGCAGTCGTGTAAAAAAACGGTCAAAACGCATAAAAAGATTAAAAAAAAATTGTTGAAAATGGATGTTGTGTAAACAGCCCCTTAGACACAAAATATTGATCTGAGATAAAATATTTGTCTTTCTAGGGCTGCCCTCGAATTAAGATTTTTTTAGTCAACTAGTAGTCGTTCATTAAGCCATTAGTCAACTAACCGCATGTTTATTTTAATAAGCCATAAATCATAACCTTTAATTGCCTATATAAAATACGTATAGCCTAATCAGCGGTCAAATTCGCAAATAAAGCTCGCCACAGCGCACCGGCAAATGTAATGATTATGAATGTATCGTGGAAAAAAACTGAATGAGACTGTCTGAACATTTTAATAATTTATTGGTAGTGTTTCTGTGTTTGGGGCTGCAGAGATTAAGTCACGATGCTGACTCGTCATCTCCGCCTATATGCTCGTTTCATACGGATTACATAATCATAGAATATTCATTTTCCATTGGAATCTGTTCATTCAAATGTAAAAATGTCAAACTTTCTATAGATATATTTTTCATGTCTGTGAGGCAAGTATACGCTGAGTTTCTGTTCATTAAAGGAGTAGTTCACTTTAAAAAAAACTTTTGCTGATAATTTACTCACCCCCATGTCGTCCAAGATGTCCATGTCTTTCTTTCTTCAGTCGAAAAGAAGAAATGAAGGTTTTTGATGAAAACATTCCAGGATTTTTCTCCATATAATGGACTTCAATGGGACCCAAACGGTTCAAGGTCCAGATGAGCGTTTCAGTGCAGCTTCAAAGGGCTTTAAACACCACCAGACGATGAATAAGGGTCTTATCTAGCGAAACCAGCTGTTCACTGACAAGTTCTAGTTCACTGACACTAAAGCTCAAGTTCACTGACAACTGTTCAAATTCTGTATAACCAAAAATGACGGAGTATCTTAAGTTAAATGTGAGTAATCGCGCCTGTAATAATGCAGTAAACACTCTCTCATCACAACACTAATAATAGCACACGTTTATCTAGTTAACATTAGACTTGTTAAGTTGCTGCTACTTGCATGTTTAAGTGATATTAGCCATATTTGATGTGGATAAATGAATGGGGAATGTTTGGATTTCCTGCCGTTGACGATCTGTCCGTTACAACTTGTATGATTTCGACACTTTTTTTTTCGGCGACTAAACGACTGATATAATTTTGGTCGACTAACGGTAATAGGACTATCAGGTGGCAGGCAGCCCTATTTCTTCAAAAGCTGAAGCGTTTGTGTTTGTGCAGGTTGGGAAGCTGTATAATCATTATCGGCTCGAGGTGCCGGACGAGGACCCGATCTTTGAGAGCGAGGATATTATATGTCTCCTGAAAGACAAGAAAGAGCTGTACATCCACAAGGATCATCTCTCAGCCAAACTGGACATCTGCAGGTACAGCGTCTGCCGTGGGGTTTCAGCACTTCTCATGCTTCTCAATAAATGCACCGATATGAACATTTTGGCCGATAACCGATAATTCTTTATATTTGAAAGCCGATAACCGATATATTGGCCGATGAATCTGAATCCAAATGTTTATATAATTTTTGAGAGCCTGATTACAAAAACAAAAGTCTCATCATGTCCCAAACACTCAACTATAATAATGTTTTCATTATAATTTTATGTAGGCAGACTCTATTTTCCTTTTTTGAAGTGATTCCAATCATATTTCAGCAAATTTAAAACCATCATGTTGAACAGTCGCATCTGAAGCGTCTCAGCTGAAGGAAATAATACATTATTGATCAGCTTTAATATATCAGACAAACTTTCTCATCAGGCCGATACCGATAACATTAAAAATGAACATATATCGTCCGGTACCGATATGGTGGCCGGTATATCGTGCATCCCTAATCCTCATGTGTGTGTGGTTCATCTCTCTTTATGTTATTTTGCAGAGAGCTGGTGAAATTGTTCACCACTGAAAAGACCTTTGCCAAAGAGCTGGAGCGCTTTCTCCAGGCCCTTGTTTCATGCATAAACGTGAGTATAAAGTTTAAATCCGAGTCAGATCATGATTAAAACGAGCCTGCAGGCCACATATTCACACACACACACACACACACACACACACACACTCACACACACACACACACACACACACACACACAATTTTGACAAAAAACAAAATTACTAAAACTTTCAAATTAAAATAGAAATCAAAATATTAACAAAAACTATTATAGTGTCTCAGTGAATGCTAAAATAAAAATAATAACCTACGTTCTTTACACCTTGAATACGATTGTACAATTTTATTTTCTAAAATATATAATTTTTTCAAGATAATATTACTTTTTTCTGCATGTTTCATTCCTTCGATTTGCTTTACAAATGTTTTTAATTAGTATTAATAAGCAGTAATTTAGTCTGCTATTTTTCTAATAGATAATAATCAGTTATTCCAAACTACTTAATTTCATTTTTATTTATGTTTATTTTTTTTAATATATACTTTCATGTTTTTTTTCAATATTTGTATTTGCTTTTATATACAGTATATATATGACTGTTATTAATTATGTCAATTATATTTATATAAATTATTGAATTAAATTAAACCTGATTGTGACTAGCTACGATCAAGTAATTAAGAATATCTTGTAATTATTTTGCTTAAAATTTCTTCTTGATTGACATCCCTCATACAACTCCCTCTTGTTGATCATGTGACTCAGGACCGAGCTGATTTAAAGAGGCTTCTGGACCGAGAAAACGCTCAAGAACTCCCAGAAAACGAGGATCCATGGGGCGTCCCAGCGCCGCCGCCGGTGGAAGTGAGACCAGAGGCCATCGGTAATCAGATCCTGAGTGTCCCTGAACCGGCGGCACGACCCCCGGAGGCTGAGCGCATCCAGGAATAAACAGCTGTGTTGATCCCTTTGATAATCCGCGCCCTCATTTCATCACTCCTCGCGCCCCACATGCACAGCGCACACGCGTATGCTAATGTGTGTTTGTTTGACATGAAAGCGCAGCTGTTGCTGGGCAAGAGGAGAGACAGAGTCGCTACACGCATTAATAACCAGGCCTGCGCAGTGACACATCTCAACATTCACATGTTTGCAGTGTGATTCAATATTGACTCATTTGGATATATATAACTCAGCTACAGTACGTCAGTAAAAAAAATAATTCTATTAATCAAGCCCTATTGGCTCGGGATTAGTATCACCTCGTGACCTCTAGTCATTTGTAATAATTGGGGATCACAATAACTGTGATCTTAATCGAATCGGCCACACTGCAAAACATGCGGTTCTTATTTAGTATTTTTGTCTCGTTTCTGGTCCAAATATCTAAAAATTCTTTAATCAAGATGCATTTACTACTGATTTTGTGCTTTAACATTTGGACCAAAATCATGGAAATTATTTGAAAAAGTCCTCTTGTGGAAGGGTTCGGTACTGCAGCAACTTCTCACTGAAAGATCATTGTTTTTTTGAGATATCAACCTCAAATTTGGAACACAACTTGTTTATATTTATATCTTTGATATTCTTTAGAGTAAAACGTGTTTTTGAAAATATATATATCATAATAAAATGAAAATAGTATTTTTGTGCATTTTTCATAACAATAAACGTAAAATTCTGTAACTTTTTTTAAACTACTTTCACTCCAGCAATAATCTGCCGAGTCTCGTCTTTGAAAAGAGATCAAACTTCAGTCGGTTGCTCTAAAGATTTACGACCGCTAAAGTTGGCAGTTTAATTTTCAGGTCTAAGCTCAAAAAGTGAATAAATTGAATTATAAATACAGCGTCAAAATAATCAATTAAAATTGAGAAATTGCTCTTTTAGATCCTGCCACAACTGTGCGAACACATACTTTTGTGCTTTAAAATGGCTGTTTAACACTGATCTGTGGTGTCTGGTCCATCAGAGGTCGTGCAGGAGGAACACACCCCGGCGGATCTGAATAAAGAGGATCGGCTGGTTTGCTGGCCGCCTAAAGCTTCCCTCAATAAAACAGGTGTACAAAGTTCAGGTAAAGATCGCATTTGAAGAGGAACGGCATAAGAAAAATGTAGTCTTATTCATGTTTCTTGTTTATTAGATCAGTCATTCATGTGCACTGGCCTCAGACCACGTTCGTTCTTGTATATTTGCAGTGGTTTTAGCGCACGGGCTCATTAGCATCTGTGTTTTGTAGGTTCAGGCAGCCAGGCTTTGGAGGAGGTGATGAAGATGTGGCCTCCTCCTGCTCCTCTGGTTCTTCCAGCTCAATCCCGAGTCGAGAGGAGCTCGTCCAACACCAGTGTCCATCAGAGAACTGCAGAGACTCCGGTGCACGGAGATCCCAGAGCTCAACATCTACATCTACAGGCTCCCGGAGCGAGCGGCATCGACCCACAACCCTCAGGTCTGCTGATTCAAAAATAGTGTTTTAGTTCATCGTAATGGTAACCTGGTAAAGGTTTTGGCACTTGCTGTGTGAACACACACAAAAAAGGTTAAATGGTCCTGAAAACAATAGTCACACTTGTGCTCCTCGCGGTCAGAAACGCAATCTAGTGGAAGCGTTCGGTACTGCAGACACACACATTCACTGAGAGCTCTCTTTTTTTTAGATATCAAGCTAAAATTTGCAACACAACATGTTTAGATTTATGGCTTTGATTTTCTTGCAGTTTAAGAGTAAAACGTGTTTTTGAAAATATAGATTTAATTTTTTTTTTTGCATTTTTCATAACAATAAACGTAATTTTTTTTTTAAGTTCACTTTTTTTAACTTAACTCTTGCATATATATATATATATATATATATATATATAGAGAGAGAGAGAGAGAGAGAGAGAGAGAGAGACTATTGCAGTTTTGCTCTTGTGACCCTAATTTTGCCCTCTTATTTTTGAAAGAACAATTTTTTTTCCCCAAAAAAATGTCCCTATCATGGATTTATTTGATCTACTCAAGTCAAGTCATCTTCATTTATATAGCACTTTTAACAATGTAGATTGTTTCACAGCAGCTTTACAGAGGCTAACATATAATTGAAGGTAACAGAGATTGTTTTGGCTTTATAGCGGTTCTTGAATAATGTTATTTTCCAGCTAAAGTTAGTTTTGATTGATTCACTTCCGATGAAATGATCATGTGTTATTAAATTAGGGGCCGCTAAGACGACGCCGTTCTCTCTGAACAGACTTTAAACTGAACCTGTGAGAAACGCTGATGCGTTCACATGCGCATTAAGAGCTGATTCTATAGTTGTGCGTTTGAATATATGTGCGCAGGTTTATAATTCCCTACAAACCATGCCTAAATTCATAAATTCACAAATTCGTTTCATCCTGCAGTGAAGATTTTACGACAATGGTTATGAGAAAGTTAATAAGAAAATAAAATGCTTCCTAAAATAAAAAGAAAGTTTATTAGTTTACCTGCATGTCATGTGACCATTAACCGACATCATCGAAGCATGTGCCATTACATTTTTGTAATGTCAAACCTAAAATCTCAAGAGAACTTAGTTACAAATAAAGTCAAAATGATTAATGGGTGCACATCATTATTATGTTAATAATGTTGAATCAGAATCAGTTCCTCTTGCAGCTTCTCTTCTCTGATGATGTGGGTGGGGCTATAACCTGTCACTCACATGAGCTCAGCCAATAGCAAACCACAAACATCCAATCAGCTCCCCACAGACACACTCAAGCCCCGCCCACATGTGTTCCTGTTCCAGAAGCGCTTCACTCGATATACGACACAATAGAGGAGAAAACACCAGCGCAACTTCTGTTTTATGTCGACTTTAAAGAAAATATTTGAGATAAAAGGTTTTGAAAGTTTGTGAATGGCTGTTTTAAACATGTTTTTGTTCACCCAGAGGAAAGAGAAGAGGATGTCAGTCCTCAGAGCGAAGCAGATGAAGCTCCAGCGGGCGAAAGCAGCTCCGCAGCAGATCCGCAGTACGTGTTCGCTTCTTAACCGGTTTCATTCATAAACAGTGATTAAAGGTATCCTTCGAAAGCAGTTTTGAAGTTAGATGTTCCTTTACCATGAAAACGCTACTTTGAAACCTTTTAGCGACTTGAAAAATACCTTGATGTTCACACATTTGGCTTTGATTTTCAAGCAATTTTACAGTCCAAATTATTTAGTAAAACACATATTTTGTATAATATTAAAGAATAGTTCATTACACTTACATTAAAAAGAGACCAACCTCATGAATTACAACCATCTGTGCTCAAAAAGAGGAGCAACAGTGAACAGGAGATTAAGGAGGATCTTTATGCCCTTCTACAAAGTCTTGATGTAGTTTCAGGCTCTACTCGAACATGTTTTCCTGCTGTAATGTTGATTATTTCCTCATATTCTCCATTGTTGCGGCTCCTCTCTTCCCAGTCTGTCAGTAACTCTGTTTACTTCCTGTCTCTATGAAGCCCCTCCTCCTGAAAAGCATACTGTGCTCTGATTGGTCGGCTGGATCAGTGTGTTGTGATTGGTCGAGCGCTTCGAGTGTGTTTGGGAAATGTCCCGCACATCTCCATAACCGCCAGTTTATCACACTACTAACTCACTCAACCAGGCCCCGCCCCTTTATTCTGCGCATTAATTATTATAATGAGGAATATTGTGAGTGTTCGTTCCCGGAAGAAACTCAAGATACAATGGAGCGTTTCAGGAGTTCAGAAACACTGATATAGAGAAGAACTGGAGCTTTTCCATGCTCAAACAGCAACATTAACGCACTTAAAGTCCCCCTGCGGTTAAAAATCAAGCATGTAATGTTGTTTATGTGTCTATGTGGTGTTTTTAATACGCTTTAAGACAAATCATGTGTAGATTCATAAGTGGACAGCATTGCTGAGTATTTTCTGCTTAAAACTGCAGTGAACCAAAGACAGTCTCAAAAACACGGTGTGAAATCGCTGGTGTTTCTGACGTCACAAACGACCTTGTAACCAATCAGATCAACGTGTGCTCGTCAACCAGTGGATCTCTGAGTGAGGGAGTGAGTGGAGGCGGGGATATTGTGCATATTCACAGAACTGCGCATACTAAATAAAACAAAGGGTGTCGAGTTACATCCAAGCTATTTGAAGGCATGAAGACATTTTTTCAAGGAAAATGCTGTAATTTTAGTGATCAAAGATCGCATTTGAACACGTTTCTCCTCTCTCCAGAAGCCAGGCGACTCCTCAGGCTCCTGAGATGGTGTTGAGCCGGTTTCAAGGCGCTGAAAGTCGGCCTCGTCCACCGATGACGCTGGATAACGCGGTGTGGAGCAAATCCATGAGTCCCGAGGACGTCCTGGAGGATCTGGCGCTGGATTGCTCGATTCCCCAGACGCTGGTGCTTCCCTCGGACCAGGAGGACACGGCCTGCATCGGCCAGTGGGGGGAGCAGCTGGTCTTCTCCTTCCTCACGCACTGGAAAGAGAGCGGTGGGCGTTCGGGGCCCAGCGAGATCACATGGTTCAACGAGAGAGGCGAGAGCGGGCGCGCCTGCGACTTCAAGCTGAGCGCTGGAGAAGCTGGAGCTGGAGAGGCTGGAGAACGCCCGCAGTGGGACAACAAGACCCATACATGCTGACCTGTGTGGGCCTTCTGTGTGGTGCTTGGGGAACGTCTGGGAGGTTCCCGTATCTGGCCAGAGCCACGGAGGAGGTGACAACACACACACACACACACACACAGCAATTCTTCCATACCTGGGAAACCGAGAACTCACACATAGAGAGTGGGGGGAGGGGCTTGGGGAGACTCAGCACACATATGGATGCTGCGGAGGGGTCGGGTGGGGCGCGACATGATTGAAGAGGTGCCATTTAGGGAAGCTGACCAGCATTTAGTATCGCACAGTTTTAACATAAACTAAACAACATAAGTGAGGCGGATCAATATTTGTCAGATAAGCTAAGTTTATGAACTATTTGCATCTATTTTGATCGCATTCAAATATTTCAAATTGCTTAGAATCACCATAAATGTGTTTCAAGTATTGAAAATATGATATAAAAATAAGACTAGTTGTGGAACAACAATATTCATTTGTAGTTAAAATTCGAGTTAGATTGAAACAATTTAATTTACTGATGAAGGGGGGGGAAATACATTGATCCTTTTTGAGTATTAAAATCACTAACTGACTGTTATATTTAAGCATGACTGATATTCAATCAAATTAAGTTTATTGTTTATGGTAAACTGTTATTTCCGAATGGATGGAAGTTTATATGCAAATCAATACACAAATCTTGTGCACTATTGGAAGTTGATGAAGAGATTTCTAGTGCATAATGAAGTCAGTTCTGCTCAAGTTCACAATTACATTACAAGCAACGAACCAACTAAACAACTAACGAACCAACTAACTAACTATCTATCTACAAACACTGACAGACTTCATTCAACACAACAGCATTTCAAACCCAACAAAATTGTTTTTTGTGCTTCATTTTACTATAAAAGCCACTTGATTGATGTTTTGGATGTATATAATGATATTTATTCATGTTTATAATTGTTTTAAATGAGCGGTACATTCCAAATATTTGATTTAGGAGAACATTGGCTTTACATTTTATATCAGTGATATTAATTTAAATGGACCGTTAAGTGTTTTCTGGGAATAGGACAAATACAGCCCATTAACACTCCCATGTTTGTTATTTTTAAAGATGGAAGTAAATCTTTGTGTTTTCCCAATGCATATGATAAGATCCGCAGAAACACCACTATAAACACACGCCCTCATAGAACTCAGGCTCGTATGGGCCTGGAAGCAGACACATTAAACACTTCTAGTTAAACATTAATGCAGCTTCAGGAGAGCGACAGATGCTTCCACTGCTAATGAACATCGAGATTGATCACGCTATTCAAACTGTATGGAAGTTCATTCAGAAAACGCTGAAGTCTCCATGTGTCCCCGTTTGCTAGTTTAATATAGAAATAATTACTCTTCAAGTGGCTTTTTAATACGGTACATACAGTAATATGCATCAAGATACACTTCCTCTAATATACTTAAATGCCCAAACAATCATAAATAACAGCCACTATTAATGAAGTCCTGTTTATCTCTTCGCAGTTAGAAATTAAGGTGGTGTGGTGGAGTGAAGGTGATGATGTCACATGCCAAGTTTGGTTTTAATATGGCAAAGCATTGCAGAGTTTCATGCGCTTTACAATTTGTTATGCGGTATAAATAACGATAATAGTTTCGGCTATCGCAGAAATCCATAACATTTTTGCCGGTGTTTCCTGATGGTTCATTCCTACCCATCGATATTTCTACTTGCTGTTATGCGCAAGTGCAATCCACAGTTTTTTTTTTTTTATATGATAAGGTCAATTTCATGTGTTATAATGTAATTTCCCTTTTTTTAAGATGCTAACTACTATATTAATAATGAAAACGGCCAGCCAGCTGAACAAGAATAACTGTATTTATGATAATTTTTACTTTTCAACCGTTTAAAAATAAAAGTATACAGTACTACTCATAATGTATTAATTTTATTATAATTATTTTCATATAATATACAATAATGTAATTTTATACTTGTTATAAATTAAAAAAAAAAAAAAACAATGTGATAATTGCTAGTTCACATTAATATATCAAAAATGCTCCCCATAGGTACACTTACCCTGTTTTAAATGAAATAACGCTGTTCATAATTTAGTGTGATTTTCACCCAATATGGATACAATAGAGAATGAAATCGACATCCTCTGTGATCGATTCGCGCTACGGTACATTTTTCGACAAGGCAGGCACAACCCGTGCAAACACGCGTGGCATTATCTAAGAGATCTGAGTTGAATTTGATGAAAATCGAGAAGCGCTCTAGGAGGAGTTCACATTCATAAGAACACATTCACAAAGATGAGTCTTGATGTCCGTATCCTGCATGAAGTGAGGAGCAAGTTCCCAACGATACTAAACACTCGTTTACAGCTATATAATCTACAGTACACGACACAAAACACTCGTTTTACGCTATAAATCTACAGTACAACGATACAAAACACTCGTTTACACTATTAACTAATCTACAGTACACGACACAAAACACTCGTTTACACTAATATACTAATCTACAGTACACGACACAAACACTCCGTTTAACACTATATATTAATCTACAGTAAACTACACAAAACCACTCGTTTACACTATATACTAAATCTTACATACACGACACAAACACTCGTTTACACTATATACTAACTACAGTAGCATAAGCACGATACAAAACACTCCGTTTTACGCTATATAATCTACAGACCCGACACAAAACACACGTTTACACTATATTACTAATCTACAGTACACGATACAAAACACAATTCGTTTACACATATACTAATCTACAGTACACGACACAAACACTCGTTTACACTATATACAAATCTACATTACCGCGACACAAAACACTCGTTTACACTATATACAATCTACAGTACCGATACAAAACACTCTTTTCACATATACTAATCCTTACAGTACACGATACTAAACACTCGTTTACGCTATATAAACTACAGTCACGACACAAAACACTCTTTACACTATATACTAATCTACAGTACACCGACACAAAAACACTCTCGTTTACACTATATACTAATCTACAGTAACGATACAAAACACTCGTTTAACGCTATATAATCTACATTACACACACAAAACACTCTTTTACACTAAATACTAATCTACAGTACACATACAAAACACTCGTTTACACTATATACTATCTACAGCACACGACACAAAACACTCGTTTTACACTATATACTAATCTACAGTACACGACACAAAACACTCGTTTCGCTATATAATCTACATACACGACCAACAAAACACTCCGTTACACTATATCCTAATCTACAGTACACGACACAAACACCTCGTTTACCACTATATACTAATCACAGTACATGAAAACAAAACACTCGTTTTTGCACTATATACTAATCTACAGTACACGATACTAACACTTCGTTTAGCTGCTATATAATATACAGTCACAATACAAAACACTCGTTTACACTATATACTAATCTACAGTACACGACACAAAACACTCGTTTTACACTATATACTAATCTACAGTACACTATACCAAACACTTCGTTTACCTATAATACTAAATCAACAGTACAACGATACAAAACACTGTGTCGTTTTCCCACTATATACTAATCTACAGTACACCACGATACTAAAACACTCGTTTAACCGCTATATTAATCTAACAGTACACGACAACACAAAAACCTCATTTACGCTATATAATCTACAGTACACGATACAAAACACTCGTTTACAACTATATACTAATCTACCATTACACGATACAGCCAAAACACTCGTTTACACTATATACTAAATCTACAGTACACATACAAAACACCGTTTTCACTATATACTAATCTACAGTACACGATACTAAAGACTCGTTACGCTCTATTATCACTGTACACACACAAAACACTCTTTGACGCTATATAATCTACAGTAACACGATACAAAACACGCGTTACAAATCTAAATACTAATCTAAGTAACACGATACTAAACACCGTTTACGCTATAATAATCTGACGAGTTACAAACGATACAAAACACTCGTTTACACTATATACTAATCTACAGTACACGACACAAAACACTCGTTTTCACTATATACTAATCTACATTACACATACTAACACTCGTTTACGCATATAAATAATCTACAGTACACGATACAAAACACTCGTTTACACTATATACTAAATCTACATACACGATACTCAACACTCGATTACGCTATATAATCCTAACATTTACACGTATCAAAAACACATCGTTTACACTATATACTATCTACAGTACACGACACAAAACACTCGTTTTACACTAGATACTAATCTACATTACAAATACAAAACACTCGTTTACACTATATTCTAATCTACAGAACAGACACAAAACACTCGTTACACAATATACTAATCTACATACACGATACAAAAGACAACTCGTTTTCCACTATATACTAATCTACAGTAACGATACTAAACACTCGTTTAACCGCTATATAATCTACAGTACACGACACAAAACACTCGTTTACGCTATATAATCTACAGTACAACGACACAAACACTCGTTTACACTATATACTAATCTACAGTAAACACGAGACTAATCACTCTGTTTTTCACTATATACTAATCAACAGTGCAACTATACTAAACACTCTTTTAACGCTAATAATCTACAGTGCAGCGACAACAAAACACTTTTTTACGCTATATAATCTACAGTACACAACACAAAACACTCATTACAACTATATACAAATCTAACAGTACTCGATACTAAACAACGTTTACGCTATATAATCTACAGTACAGGATACACAACACCATCAGTTTACACTAATACAAATCTACAGTACACGATACAAAACACTCGTTTACCTATAATACTAACTACAGTACAACACGATACAAAACACTCCGTTTACACTATATACTAATCTACAGTACACAGACACAAAACACTCGTTTACACTAATATACTAATCTACAGTACACGACACAAAACACTTCGTTTACACATATAACTAATCACAGTACACGATACAAAACACTCGTTTCACTATATACTAATCTACAGTACAACACGATACTAAACACTCCGTTTACGCTATATATTCTACATAACACGACACAAAACATAACTCGTTTACACTATATACTAATCTACAGTACACGACACAAACACTCGTTTACACTATATACTAATCTTCAGTACACGATACAAAACAACTCGTTTTACGCTATATAATCTACAGTACTCGTACACAAAACAACTCGTTAACCGACTATATACTAATCTACTAGTATCACGATACAAAACACTCGTTTACCGCTATATAATCTACATGTACATGACACAAAACAGACTCGTTACGCTATATAATCACATTACACGACAGACAAACAACTCGTTTACATACATATATATAATCTACATTTACAACTATACTAAAAACTCGTTTTACGCTATATAATCTACATACACCATACAATGTATTGCTCCATGGTTAGTAATGTTAGTTAATAACCTTAAAAAATGTTAACTAATGAAACTAATTTTTAAGTGTTACCAAAATAATTAATTTTGGCCATAGAAATGGATAACAGGAGTTTATACTGCTGAAAATAAATGATCTCTAATGACCGTTATTCAGACGTCATGATCCCGTTCCTGATCCTGCAGGTTCCTGGAAGGGAATCCCGCTCCTGCAATCTGGAGTTTGGCCATCGGGCAGAGAACTGAGGAAGGGCAGCGTGGGCTCTGGAAGATCCATCAACCGTAATCTAACTGGAGTCGGTGAGTGGGCAAGCAAGACACTCAATGTTACAGGTGCAGTGTGTACGTTAGGGAGCGGCATCAGTGGTGAGAATTACGCATTGCACGAAAGACCAACAGAAGTTATGGATGGTGGCTGACGGGAAAATATGTTGGCACTGGAGTCAGTGATGTTAAAGGTGTGGAAAAATACCCTTATAACAAGATGTAAAATAAGTCTCTAATGTCCCCAGAGTTTGTATGTGAAGTTTTTAGCTCAAAATAACCCCCACAGATATTTTATATAGCATGTTAAAGTTGTCACTTTGAGGCCGTTTTTTGTGTCTGTTCCTTTAATGCAAATGAGCTGCTGCTCCCGTCACAAAGGGCGGAGCTTCAAGAGCTTGTGTGTGTGTGTGTGTGTGGTGGTGTGTGTGTGCGTGTGTGCTAGCGTGTGTGTTGCTTGTGTTGTTTGTGTGTGGTGTGTGTGTGTGTGTGTGTGTTGAGGTATTCCAGAGCTGCGAACACTGAAAAAATTTCTAAAACTTTTTAGCCTTTTCTGTATTCAAACCGGAGTCAGAACAAAGAATGGAGATTCCCCTAAGAGAAGGACAACATGTAGAATGAACAGGACATTTCTGAATGTTAGTTGATGATTTATGCAGCTGATGTGGAGTTAACTTTCTCAGTTATTGATTATCATATCCGTCTGATCATGCTATAAATTGTTGATCCGGGGGCGGGGTTTTGTAAATTTTAGGGTTTGTGATGTCACTAACCCATGAAGAATCTCATTGTAGTTCCTACCACCGTTTGTTGTAGTCCTTAAAATGCAATTTCTATACAAGAAAATATCTCCTTGCTTTGAACCTTGAGCGTTTGTAACTTTGCAGATGTTGTTTATGCTCAAACAGCAACATTTACACACTAGCTGAGAAAAGTTTAAAAAGTGACAATCATAATGCAACCCCCCCTTTAATTGCAAGACTGCAGGTCCAGTTAGCCGCACAGGATCTGGTCTTTAAAGCTGCTTCTGGCCCTTCAGGGAATCGCCTCTATGCTGGTGTCCTTCATGGTGGGCATGTACTACAACACCATCATTGCCTGGTCATGTGGTACTTCTTCACTCGTTTCCAGGACCCTTTACCCTGGAGTCAGTGTCCCGTCAATGACAACCGCACAGGTACGGGCTCCAACACCTGACTGCACACCAACTGCCACAGAAAACCCATCAATCTAAGCTAAATGACAAATATATATGTATATATAATCTTGCACACTATTTTTGTTTTTTAGTTTTACAAAATCTAAACATTCTTAAATTAAAGTTAAATTTTACTGATGAAGCAAAAATGAGTTTGCGTTCTGAATTTTTTTTATTCTTATAAACAAGAACACACATCAGCCAAGGGGTCCATTGACAGATTCTTTTTGTCTGTTTAAGTATGCATTTTGAGAACATTTTTCAAAAAAAAAAAAATGTATTATTCATTTGTTTATTATTATATTAAACAAATTATCGTATTGCCCTTTTATTATAATATGTAATTTGATTTATTATTACATGTACTATTTTTAATTATTTTTTTTATTTTAATTTAAAAATCCCCCTGTAGTCAATAATTTTATCCCTAAAAACTCATCTTTGATCACCAAGTTACATATTTATATCCTTTACATATTTATATATTTAACATATTATGTTTTTCCTTGAAAAAAAAATCTCTTCCATCCCTTAAATATCTTGAGTGTAAACACGACACCCTTGCCTCATTTAGTATGCGCGGTCTATGAATATGCAAATAGCCCCGCCTCCCACTCACTCACTCACTCAGAGATCCACTGGTTGACGAGCACACGTTGATTCAGATGGTTACAAGGTCGTTTGTGAACGTCAGAAACACCAGCGATGTCTTTTTGGTTCATTGCAGTTTTAAAAATCGGGAACATGCAACGACTTTAAAGGCGATTTTCTTCAATGTTTCGATTTTTTTGCTCTCTCAGATTTTCCAGATTTTTCAGATGTATCTCTGCCAATAATGTCCTATCCTAACAAACACACACCAATGGAAATCTTATTTATTTCAGCTTCAGAATGTCACAAAGTCACAGCTATCAAATGGTCACATAGGACTTAGAAGCATGACTTTAAGGTTTGGCACAGGTATAAGCAGATCGTTGTGTGTGTGTGTGTGGTGTGTGGTGTGTGCGTGTCTGTTGCGTGTTGTGTGTGTGCGTGCGTGTGTGTGTGTGCGTGGCAGTGTGTGTGTGTGTGAGTGTTGCGTGTGTGTGTGTGTGTGTGTGTGTCTTTGTGTGCGCGTGTGTGTTGTTGGGGTGTGTGTGTGTGTGCGTGTGTGTGTGTGTGCGTGCGTGTGTGTGTGTGTGCGTGCGTGTGTGTGTGTGTGTGAGTGTGCGTGTGTGTTGTGTGTGTGTGTGTGTGTGTTGTGTGTGGAGTGTGTGTGTGTGTGTGTGTGTAGCAGGCTTTGTGTCTGAGTGCGAGCGCAGCTCTCCGGGTGGAAATTATTTCTGGTACAGAGAGACTTCTGAACACGACGCATGATCGGGGATTCTGAGGTCTGCAGTGGTGAAATAGAAAGGGATACGTCTTGTGTTTGTTCTGCGCCTGGACTCTTCCTGGGTCTGCTGTCCTGAGAGGCAATCGAGACCACCGGGAAGGTACATTCGACACACTCTCAAAGACATCTTACAGCTCATTCACTGCTGCATATCAACTCTCGCCTGCAGATGCCCCTTCAGGGAACATCAGAGGGCTTTCATGGCGTTTTGGGACCCCATTGACTTTTCCATTTTATACAAAACACAATATCTTTTTTTGTCTTTTTTGTCTGAAATATAAGATTTGGAATTACATCATAATCGATCTATTATCACAATCCAGTATTTTATCTTATAATTTCCGATATAGTAGGTCATAATATGTCATATTATGAAATAATGACTGTCCTAATTAAATCAGATTGACTTTTACGTCATAATTTCGACTTAGTATGTCAGTTATGAATTTGAATGTCATACTGTAGTTTCAACTTATGTCAATTTTGACTTAGTATGTCATAATTTTGACTTTATGGTGTAATTATGATTAAAATTTGTCCCTAATTATGACGTTGAATACAATTTGATTTTGAATGTCAGAAATTAGGAGACTTTAATATGTGATAATGACAGTCATAATTTAACTTTAAATTCATATTATAACTTCATGTAATAATTGACTTATGTGTCAATTTTTTTTTGTTCATACTATCAATGTTTAATGCATAACTGTTGACTTTGTATGTCAATTAATATTTACCAAGCATGATTTTTTTTTCCCCAATTTGCCGCAAATTTTTATGGTTTAAAAACAACAGCTGCACATACCCAAAAAAAATCATTTAAAAAAGTATTTTGTATATAAAATTTGACAACTACTGTCTACATTTATGCATTTGCCAGGCTTTTTTTGTCCCACCAGAAGATATATACGCTGCATCAAAGGCATAAAACATAAACAACCTCTACGTCTTAACTTTTAAAGCAGACACACACAACACCACACACACACACACACACACACACACGCACACACACACACACACAACACTCACGCTCGCACGCACCACACACACACACACACTACACACGCACGCACGCACCCACGCACGCACACACACACACACACACTACACACAACACACACACACACATCTCGACGCACGCACACACACACACACACACACATACACACTCACACTCACGCACGCACGGCACGCACGCACGCACTGCACACACACACACACGCACGCACGCACACACACAGCCACACCTCACGCACGCACGCACGCACGCACAACACAGCAAACACTCACACACAACACAAACACACACACACACACACACAGTGTATAACTGTTTCTAATATTGACATACTTTTTATTTTGTAAGAATTGTTGTTAAACCATTTTTTTAAAATATGTTTACTTTTTTGCAATTCGAAGAAGTATTAATGTTAAACTTTTTAATGATTTACCAGATTCTTTGTTTATGATTTTATGTTAACTGTATTCTGACTCTATCATTACATCACAAATAAATAAATAATTAATACAATCACACCCCAATAATTGTACAAAACAAATTAAGGACAGTCCATGCGCACGTGTAATAATTCTGCATGTGAATCGTTGGTTTTAAAAGCGCAACAACACGCTGTGATGTACGAGACCAATCAATGACCGTCATGTGCCAACCAGCGTCAATAAAAAAAAAAAAGACAATCATTTATTAGAGGACATAAGTAGCAAACACAACAATAACCCGTAAATGAATGCAACATTAACCCCGGGTTTACGATGAGAAATCTCGAAACCTGCTTACCCCAAAATCTATGATTAACGCTGACACGTGAAACAAGAGACCCGAAGTCATCCCGCGGAGATCTGGGTGTGGGTGTCCTGGGTGAGCGTTAGCGCACACACACCAACACAACAGAAACCTATAAAACTGATAATCGGAGGAAACTGATACAATCGCTGCACATGTTTTACACTATTATAAAAAGAGCACAAAGGGCAGCTGTAAAGATACCAAACACCACTAATGCGGTAATGGCAGTCATTGAGAACACACACTTTTCTGGCTAATGCAACTGTCAGAAAGGGAAGGGGAATTTCCCGTCATATTTTGACGCTAAAATAAAAATATTATGAAATAGAAGATAAATTTTGAATGAAGAAAGTGAGGTGTGTTCTTAAAAACCCTTTAAGTCGCCCCTTTTAGTCACTATTTTATCCCCTAAAAATCATCTTTTGATCACCAAAAGTACATATTGAAACGTTTTTCTCCTAAAAAAATTCTTCATGCCTTAAATATCTTGAATGTAACTGGACACCCTTGGCCTCATTTGGTATAACGAGTGTCAATAATATAAGAAATGAGCCCCGCCTGGGGCACTCACTCACCAGGAGGTCAGAGATCCACTGGTTGACGAGCACACGTTCATCTGATTGGTTACAAGATAGTTTGATGACGTCAAAAACACAAGCGATTTCAAAGCTTGTTTTTTTAGACTGTCTTTGGTTCACGCTAGCCTGGATGCGCTCCGAAACGCCGCCCACAAACATTTTTTCGGTCTGGAATCTATCCATTGAGATTAATTATAGTCGTTCAACATTCAAAAGAAAATTGTAGCATTGCGAGATTTAAAATTTACATTTTAAATTAGTGAATTAATTTCAAATAATTTTAACAACAATTCCATGAGTGTTTTTTCGACTGAACGTCATGATATATGAAAATGAGAAATGTGCTGTCGGAGTCAGGTTCATTTTGAACCATCGCTGATAAAAAAAAATACTAAGTATTGGTCAATTGTATTGGACTAAAACTACTGACTTTGATACAATTTCCCGCAAAATTTCGGGATACTTTTTTTTTTTTACTTTTTAAGTGTTTCTTTTTAAGTGTTACTTTTCGGGAGCTGGATAGAATCGTAGACCTCAGTGATCTGAGAAACTTCAAGCCGAAAGGAAACACAAAACCTGTGATAACTGAGAGAAAAAACAAGCTGATGAAAAGATTTAATTCAATATGTGGGGGGGGGGGGGAGTAGATAGGCGTAACGAGAATTTGGTAAGCAATTTTTTTGTTGTCGGGTCATTTCTGACCCATTACCACCACGAGTGCAACAAGGTGGAGAGAGGAAACAAAAACACTTAAATTTAATATTTGTTTGCGCAGATCTTTTTTTCCAGATGTGCATGTTTGCAGGGTTGAGATACTGATCGTGCGTCCTCTTCTCTCTAGGCTGTGTACGACACATCTACGCTACCGTACCTGGTGCTGAACCAACTTCCTCCTCATCCGAGGCCTGACTCTGAAGGCTCCCGGAGCGGGATCAAGTTCCTCTTCACTCCAGACGTCGTTTGTGCCCAGCTCCTGTCCTGCATAAATACGAGTTTTTTCCACATCTGGGCTGCTCTTTCACACAGGCTAAGCCTTCGAGCTCCAGAAACAACAAATCAATCATTTTACTTTAATAACTTTACTTTTTTGAGTTGATGTAACCAAGTCAGATTATTATGACCTATTGTTATTATAGTTAAACTAAAACTTAAACCATGAAAAAGCCTTTCGTTACCTGAAATTTAATAACTGAACTAAAATAAAAAATGAAAACGTATAAACTTATTGTCACTTAATTTATCTTGATACAAAATAACTAAAATGAAAATAACAAATAATAAAAAAAAACTAGATTGAACTATTAAAAAACAATAACTAATATAAATGACAAAAACACAAAAAATAAAATAAAAAATATAAAAAAAATTGATAGACTAAAAATAAACAAAACAACTAGCCTCCACATTCCTGTCCTTTCTACTTTCACTGTTACAGATACTTTCTTTCATCTGGAAACTGAGTTATTGCTCATTCAGGTTAAAGTCTCTCTACATTTGTCTTCTTTAATGACTAAAATGTCATTCTTCACTTGTTGATCCTCCACCTTACATCTGCTACTATTACTACTCCCATACTTAAGAAACCAGGGGCCTGATCCAGATCCATTTTTTGATAACTTCTGACCGATTTCTAATTTATTTATTAAGTGTGTTGCAAGCTCAGCTCCGCTGATCTCCTTCTTGTACTATAATTTAGCAAATATTTTGGCTCATGGGGATCACTCTGCACCGCCCTGTCCTTTTTTAGATCAATCCTCTGGTCAACACACAGTTTTCAACTTAGACATTTCCAATTAAAATCTTCAAAAGTAGCCAGGGTGTTCCTCAGGGTTCGGTCTTAGGCCCGCTTATATTCACCATTTACATCCTCTATCAATTCCTTTCTCTAGTTCCTCAGAGATTTTATTGTTATTGTTGTTTACCACCTTGATTCCGGGCCTTTCTAATATTTTTCAATATTTGACAATTTAATGCTGGTTTAACATCTATGTAAGGTGTATGAACGCTGTTGCCTCGTGGCGTTCACTGGACGAGCTGCTGGAATCCGGCGACTTGGCTGGACGCTGGAGCTCAGTGTTTTACCCTCTCGCTGGCGTCCTTGAGGACTCATCTCCTTCTCCAGCTACATCTGTGCAGTGAGTCTCCTCAGCTCTTTATTCTTCATTCACCGCTGTAAAGTCAAGCAGTGAGATTGTTCTGTATGATGACGGTTGCTAACCCGGTTTGAAATCAACAGTGGCGGGAAACGCAGTCAAATCAGAAGCCAATTTGCCGGGTTACAAATTTATATTTACTCAGTTTGCTGAGAAGTTTGTGTAAGTCAAATCTGCGCAGATTTTAGCGCAAATACTTGTGAAGTCATCATGATATATTAAATACAAGCGCCCACTGTGGCAATGCGAGAGAGTGACGTCTTTTCTATGTTAATATTTTGGACTTCCAATTTCAGTCCACTGAAGGGGTTATTTTGTAAACTTGTATCTTTATTTCGACGTCTAATGCTGATGTCCGTGGACCTCCGTGTAAGTGGCTATTTATAGTCCCAAATGTGGTCGTTTGTGGACGTCCTTTCAACATCACATTTAGAACTAATTTTAGACATCGTTTTTATATAACTTCTATAACTGTAGTCCCATGTTTCCAAAGTCGGAGGTGTTTGTTTTCTGTAGCATGTATATACATTTATGCATTTTGCAGATGCTTTTATCCAAAGTGACTTACATTGCATTACACATTTACATTCTATCAGTTCTTGCTTTCCCAGTGAATCGAACCCATGATGTTGGCGTGCAAGCACCAGCGCTCCTACTGTTAGCTACAGCATTACACTCATATATTAGATTAGAAAAAGCGAAGATTAGAAGCATTCGGTGAACAGAAAACACATTGTTATTTTCCACAACCTCAATTTTTTGATCACTTTGTACTGTATTGATCTGTAAAACACATTTGTGGTGATTGAGGATGAAAGAGGAAGAGAGGAATACGGATGAACAGGATTTTGTTTGAATAAGAAATTAAAATTGTTGAAAATATTGTTTGCGTAGTGACGTGTGTGTGTTCAAGTATAAGCCAGATATGAGCAGATTCTGCTATATAGGCCTAATTCCATTATATTTAAATTTTTAATAAATAAAACCTCTAGTAGAAGTTCGGATGCCCGGTAACGTAAGCAATTAGCTGATTGACATGTCCTCCGTGGTGTGTTTTTCAGTAATAACTGCAGCGGACGGCCGTCATCATCTCGGTGATCCAACGGCTTCAACGTCCGATCTACCGCCGCATCGTGATCTACTCCATCATCGGCTTCGGGGCCACCGAGAGGTTTGACGACTGTCTCAACGGGGTAAACCTGCCCATCTCTTCAGAGCCAGACCTCTCATTATACACACGTAACTGATTTTAATCGTCGGTAAAGGAAAGCTAATGACCAAAAAAGATAATACCTTGCATTTTTAACTCAGTCTCATGACGCTTCAAATCTTACACTGTTGTTTTTTCTCTGCAAGAAAATGAAAAGATTATGGTGTTTATAGTCTATAGTTATAAGTTTATAGTGACCACAGTTAAAAGGAGTCCATATATTTACTTTTAATTTAACTTTACATTTTTTAATTATTTATTTCCTTATTTTTAATAATAGATTAAATATATTCAAAAAATAACATGCATATTATTTAAAAAACATATTGAACAGATTTTTATTTATAAATATATAATAAATATATATTTAAATAAATATATTTAATTATTATATTAATAATTCATATGTTGTCTATGATTTAATATCGCTATTAAATGAATGTATATACATATGTATTTAAATAAACATTTGATAAAATTATAAAATTCAATGTTTATGTTTCAATTTTAAACAATATGAATCTGTTTTAATGTTTATTAAATATATATATATATATATATATATATAATATATAAAATAAACATTAAACAGATTCCAATATATTTGATATTTACTTTATATTTTATGAAATATATATTTACATAACAAGTATATATTTATGTATAATTAGTTTTACACAATTTTGTTATAATTATTTAATATAATTTATTAATATTAATATACATTTATCAAATAAATATATTTAATACATATATAAACATTCATGTTTAAAATACATATATATATTGTAATAGATTCCAATATTTTTCAATAATATACACATTTTGAAATAAAATAATATACGTGTATATACACATTCACATTATATATAATATATTTTGGTAATATATAAAATTTTATTGTATATTTTTATGCATATCATTTTCATACATGTTATAAAAAAAATATTAAAAATAAACAAAGAAAATAAAAAAACATTAAAATATGTAATTTTATATTTTTATCGTTTCCTCATTTTTCGAAGAGAATTTTGCTCAATTGCGCTCTTGTTTCTCAGGTCAGTAACATCCCTGGCTCTGATGAACACGTTTGATCTGCCGAGCAAACATCACCGAGAGCAACTATAACAGTGTTCTTCAGTCATCTCAACAACACGAACTCCAGCCCATCAGCAGCTCCAGCTCAAGACCTGCGACATGCAGACCTTTCCTCAGAAGGTGTGTTGTGTGTGTGTGTGTGTACAACACCAGCCGTCATTCAGCAGCTCCAGCTCTAAACCTGCGACATGCAGACCTCCCTCAGTCAGGTGTGTGTGTGTTGTTTGACAACACCAGCCATCATTTCAGCAGCTCCAGCTCAGACCTGCGACATGCAGACCTCCTCAGTCAGGTGTGTGTGAGTGTGTATGTATGTGTGTGTGTATGTATGTTTGTTGTGTGTTGATCTCGTCTAAATTATGGTCAGAGAGAGAAGTGTAAACTCAATATAGCGGAGCGCTTCAGATAAGTAAAAAAGAAGCAGCATTATTTGTAATAGAATCTTTTGTAACATTAATAAATTGTCTTTTACTGTAACTTTTTTATCAATTTAATTAATCTTGATGAATAAAAGTATCAATTTATTTTTATTTAAATATCACGCGTAGCGTCCAGTTTCTGGCAGGTTCGTTAATCATGCTGCATCATGACCACAGCGATCCTTGAAAACCAAGGAATACACACTATAACTGTATAACATATAAAAGGCCCCTTCAGTAGGACTCATTTACCCTCATCCCCCCCAGCTCCTCCTGTACTCAGTCCAGGATTACCCTCACTCCCTCCCGAGCTCCTCCTGTCTCAGTCAGGATTACACTCCTCCCTCCCCTAGCTTCTCCTGTCTCAGTCAGGGATTACTCTTCCTCCCTCCACAGCTCCTCCGTCCTCAGTCAGGATCACCCTCCTCCCTCCCCAGCTCCTCCTTTCTCAGTCTGGATTACCAATCCTCCCCTCCCCCGCTCCAACTGTCTCAGTCAGGGTTACCCTCCTCCTCTCCACAGCTCCTTTTGTCTAGTCGGATTACCCTCCTCCCTCCCAGCTCCTCAGTCTCAGTCAGATCACCCTCCTCCCTCCCCAGCTCCTCCTGTCTCAGTCAGGATTACCCTCCTCCCTCCACAGCTCCTTTTGTTCTTAGTCAGGATTACCTCCTCCCTCGCCCCATTCTTCATCCTATCTCAGTCAGAATTACCCTCCTCCCTCCCAACTCCTCCTGTCTCAGTCAGATTTAACCTCCTCCCTCCACACTCCTCACTGTCCTCAGTCAGCATTACCCTCCTCCCTCCCGCACTCCTCCTGTCTCAGTCAGATTAACTCTCCTACCTCCACAGCTCCTCCTGTCTCAGTCAGGATTACCCCTCCTCCCTCCCCACCCTCCTGTCTCAGTCAGCAGGATTACTCTCCTCCCTCCCCAGCTCCTCCTGTCTCAGTCAGATTACCCCCTCCCTCCACAGCCTCCTCCTGTCTCAGTCAGGATTACTCTTCCCTCCCTCCACATCTCCTCCTGACTCAGTCAGCATTACCCTCCTCCCTCCCAGCTCCTCCTGTCTCAGTCATATTACCCTCCTCCTCCCCAGCTGTCTCAGTCAGGATTACCTCCTCACCTCCCCCAGGCCCCCCCCCCACCTGTCTCAGTAAGGATAACCCTCCCCCCCCCCCCCCCAGCTCCCCTGTCTCATCAGGGATTACCCTCCTCCCTCCCCATCTCCTCCTGCTCAGTCAGAGGATGACCCTCCCCACTCCCACCTGTCTCAGTCCAGGATATACCCTCCTCCCTCCCCAGCTCCACCTGTCACCTCAGTCAGGATTAACTCGCCTCCCTCCACAGCTCCTCCTTCACAGTCAGGATTACTCTCCTCCCTCCACAGCTCCTCTGTCTCATCAGGATTACCCCTCCTCCCCTCCCAAAGTCGCTCCTGTCACAGTCAGGATTAGTCATCCTCCCTCCACAGCTCCTTCTGTCTCAGTCAGGATTACCCTCGCTCCCTCCCAAGTCCTCCTGACTCAGTCAGGATATCCTCCTCCCTCCCCAGCTCTTCCTGTCTCAGTCAGGATTACCCTCCTCCCTACCCCAGCTCCTCCTGATCCGCAGTTATCAGGATTACCCTCCGCCCTCCCCAGCTCCTCCTGTCCCCTCCAGTCAGATTACTCCTACCTCTTCCTCCCGCCACAGCTCCTCCCTCGTGTCTCAGGCATGATTACCCTCCTCCCTCCCGCAAGTCCTCCTGTCCTCAGTCAGGATTACCCTCCTCACCGTCCCCGCTCCCAACTGTCCCTTAGTCAGGTTACCCTCCTCCTCCCCCAGCCTCCACCTGTCTCAGTCAGGATTACCCTCCTCCCTTCCCAACTCAGCTCCGAACCTGTCTCAGTCATGGTCACCCTCCTCCCTCCCCAGCTTCTCTCCTCTCAGTCAGGATTACCCTCCTCCTCCACAGCTCCACACTGTCTCAGTCAGGATTACCCTCCTCCCTCCACACAGCCCTCCTGTCACAGTCAGCATTACCCTCCTCCCCCCCACTCCGTCCTGTCTCATCCAGGATTATCCCCTCCCTCCCCTGCTCCTGTCTCAATCATCATTACCTTCCTCCTTCCCTCCCCAGCCCTCCTGTCCTCAGTCAGGATTACCCACCCCAGCACCACCTTGTCTCAGTCAGGATTACCCTCCCTCCTCCCAGCTCCTCCTGTCTCATCAGCCAGATTATCAACTCCGCCCTCCCCAGCTCCTCCTGTCTTAGTCAGGATTTACTCTCCTCCTCCACAGCTCCTCCTGCCCTCAGTCAAGGATTATCTCCTCCTCCCCATCTCCCTCCTGTCTCAGTCAGGTTAACCCTCCTCCTCCCCCAGCTCCACCTGTCTCTGTCAGGATTACCCACCTCCTCCCAACTCACTCCTCCTGTCTCATTCAGATTACCCTCCTGGGAAATGCTAGTTATTCAAGGGATTCAGGACTTAAATTAAAACAATCACCTCCCCCTTGAAGCAGCTGTACGAACGCCTGACCTTGTCTGTCGCATGGCGTCGAGGTAACCGCTTGGCCTTCGCAACCGTGTTCAACCGAGGCCATCACCAAGATGCCCTCATTTCCCAATCGTCCGTGCTTGGTTCTTCATCATGCTCTTCTGTCTGTGGCTGTCCACCATGTTCGGGAGTGTAGAAGGGGCCGTCGCCCACTCCAGGACCTCAATATCCTCCCCAAGAAGTGGCCGAAAGAGGTTTAATACAGGTACAAACACACAAAGAAGTCGCCATGAAACAGAAGATGCGCTGTCTGTACAGTCAAACAAATATATTCATCATTTCTCAATTATCAGTTTCAATTCACTTAGTTTAGAAAATGGTAGTAAAATATGAAGCAGAACTCAGAGTTCTCAGATCAGTTGATATTTCACTGGTTTTTGTCCGTCTTCTGTTAGACTCTTACACATAAATTATGTTGAATATCCTGTCAGCTGGTAAATTTAACTACACAATTAGATAAAACCAGTTTAGCTCAACAGTGACCAAGCAATGCTTCATGTTTTGTCAGTCTGTGGGTGCACTGAAAAAAAACAATAAGTTAAAATTTACTTAATTTTCTTTGGCAAGTTTTTGCACGAATATATTAAGTTAAATTCACATAGGGAAGTAAACTCTTCTACATAACTAAGTTAATGAAAGAGTAACAAAGGAAATATCAGTAATTTTAACTTGGCTAGTAAAAGGTTGATAATAATCCTTAGTTTGAAGTTTCCATTTGCAATACACTTGATTTCACCTCAAAAATAAACATTGCATTAACCAAACTTTTAATGTATATGTTTTACTTGAGAAACACCTAATTAATTATACAATAGATATTCAACATGAGGCGGATAGAGACCTCAATACTCGTCGACAATACACAACGACGGTAACATTTGATGGATCGTTTTTGTGTTTGAATTTTCATTTGAGTAGAAAATGAACTCCAATGTCAAAAAATGGCAGTAATGATAAAACAGTTGTAAAAACAGCCTGAAAAAAAGTGAAGAATCACCTCATTGATTCCCTCATGATGGAATACCAGAATCAGAAAGTCAGTAATTTTACTTAATTTTATAATGGTTGATATTCACACTTTCATTTCTACACGCTTGAATTGAGTACTTAATAGAATTTACTTAGTTTTGTCACCACAAAATCATTTTTTATATCAGTGTGTAAAAAAGGTTGCATTAGCAATTAACAGAAAAAACACTTCAGCAAAACATGACAGTCAAAATGACAATAATTTTTTGGTCCCAAATTGGTTTAGAATTTTACTTGGGAGTCACTGTATGAAGAATTTTGGGTATAAATATATCACAGTTCAACTTTATTTTGCTCTCACTTACATAAATGAACTAAAGTGTCCTGGCACACACTAGTAAAAAAAAATCAAAAATAATATCTGGTGTCTGAGTAATTTTTAGTTTGGCTGCTTCTGGAACCAGAACAAATGGGGCGGGGCTTGAATTTATCTGTGGGAATTGATTGGATGGTTGTGGTTAGCTATTGGCTGATCTCATGTGAGTGACAGTTGAATAGCCCCGGCCCATATCACAATAGAAGAGATGACAAGAGGAACTTACTCTTATTCAAGATAACAAGGACAATGAATTTAATGCTGTTCACAACAATAACTCACCAGAATAAACTGCAATATTCCATAAAAAAAATGATTTCTGCTGACAACACTTCTGTGTGGCCATGTGTTTCAGGGCTGGTGTGTTTGGTCTCGTTTTGGGCTTGCCATCATCTTCGCTCAGGGTTCTGGGAATTATTGGATGGCTCTGTTCGACGGTTTGCAAGGATCGATTCCTCTACTGATCATCGCCTCTGTGAGATGATTGCTGTATCTTACATCATGGGATCGACAGGTGAGTCATACAGGTTCTGCATGGTGGCGAGAGAGACTTGCAGATTGTTTTCTGATGTTTTCGTGTTTTGACAGGTTTTAAAACGAGACATCGAGTTTCATGATCGTACACAAGCCCAACTTCTTCTGGCAGCCACCTTGAGACCTGATCAGTCCTCGCTCATAGTGCTGGTCATATTCCTGTTCTACTTAATCACCACAGGAGCAAAGAGCTGGACCACATCGCCTGTGAACCAGGAGTCGTACGTGCATATCAGAACCCCATAAATATGAGCCATTAGACACGCTGTGCCCATAACGACACCAACCTATCCAGTCAATTCTGCTTGAAAATGCCTTCATTATCAATCTATAGACAATCTACGTCAGTCCCCATTAGAACCATTCCATTCCTATGGTCCACACAAAAAGAAATACATTGAAACATTGAAAATATCAATTAATGTTATTAAATTCTGGACAAACTCCTAGAATCTCCATAGTTTTGCTATTTAAAAAAAAGACTGTCTGATAAATAAATAAATAAATACATAAACATGGTGTAAAACAAAATAAAAAAAAGTGTAAAGTATATGAATAAATAAATTGCCAATAAATAAATATGAGTAATACAAAAATATATGATAAATAAACTTATGAGTAAAATAAATTAATCAATAAATGCCATAAATAGTAATAAATGTATGCTGATAAATATTAATAATTTATTTAATACACTTACATACCCAAGTGTAATAGGTAAATAAATAAACATGAGAATAACTGAAATAAGACGCTGGCTGATTAAAGGACGGATGTGTTGTGTGTCTCCTCTGTGTGTGTTGGGGAGTGTGTGTGTCTGTGTGTGTTCGTGTGTGTCTGAGTTTTGTGTCTCTGTTTGTGTTTTGTGTCTGTGTGTGCGTTGTCTGTGTCCTCTGTGTGAGTGTGTCTGGTTCTCTGTGTGTGTCTCTTGTGTGTGTCTGTGTGTGCCGTTTGTCTGTGTCTCTGTGTGTGTGTGTGTCTGTGTCTCTGTGTGTGTGTGTTGTTCTGTGTGTGCGTGTCTCTGTGTGTGTCAGTGTATCTTTGTGTGTGTGTGTCTGTGGTTTGTGTGTCTCTGTGGGTGTGCTGTGTGTGGTGGTGTTGACTCTGATCTGTGCGTGTTGTGTCTCTGTGTGTGTGTGTCTGTGTTTTTCTGTGCGTGCGTGTGTCTCTGTGTGTGTGTGTGTGTGTGTCTGTGTGCTGTGTGTGTATTCTCTGTGTGTGGTGTGTGTGGGACAAGGAGGACTTCCCTCTGCTGCGACGCGCTTCGTACCCTTGGACTGGATCTACGTGATCACTCCATCTGTTTCTGGCCGTTTCCATGCGCTGGTGCATCCCAGCCGTGCTCTGTACACACTCATCAAGAAGCGCTGCTGGTACATCACAGGACACACACACCGCAGCTCGCACTACTCCATCTCTGACAAAACACGGATGCCCGACGAGACCGGGGACTATCACAGCTGAAGACACACACACACACACACACAAACACACACATCACACACTACACAGGAGAGGAAAGGCAGAAAAGCAACAGGAAGCACAGCAAGAAGGAAAAAATAGAAAATTAGGTGGGGATAACACACACACACACCACACCCACACACACACACACGAGGGACCAATACTGGCTTTGATCTGACCTCTGACCTACACTGCATCACTGAAATATCCATCCAAACGTACTGGAGTTTACACATGGATTTGCAACTGACGCGAATGAAGTTTTCTGTTGTTTGATGTACATACAAGTGGATTCACATCTATTTGATTGTTTTTGGAAGAACACAACATAACCCAGTACTGACATCTACACAAAGTCCTAACAATAATGTACAATAAACAGCGTTAACCCAGAAGCCTTTGCTGTGGCTTCCATGCACATCCATCTGAATGTCAGAGCAAGCAAAAATAATTATCCCGATTTTTCCATCCATTTCATCCTATTTAAGCTAATATTTTCATTTAAGATCAATTTATGGGGGATTATGTGCGTTTCTCATATAATACTGATGTTCATGTCAGTGTACAGTGATCTGTAATATATAATATTTACATGAAGATCGTATCATAAGCATTAAGAGGTCCATGTAATTTGCAAATGTATTAATCAAGTATTTTATGATGTCTCTTGTTGTTCTTAACAATGCTAAGTTTAATAATAAACCAGAATTTGATCGTGGTACATAGAGTAAAAGATACAGTCAAGATATGAAAGAGCTGATATGAAGAGTTCAACACATAGATCATAACCTGTAATAGAGTACAGTGTGCATTAGTTTCGAATTATTCAAAATAGAACTCTGACATTAATATTTGATCAAATATTATTGATCACATTTTTTTTTCAGATAATTTAAGTTAATCATGTGATTTATCAGCGTCTGACAGATACTAACGCTTCATTAATGTGGAGGCAGTGAGACGTCGTTTCTCACAAATGGCTTTTTGGCCTGTTTTTGTTCATGTATTAATGACTATGTGTAATATTCATGTGTTGTTGTTCATCTGAGGTGATTTGCCTCTTTAAGACTGCAAACGACCAGATGATTTATTATTATGTCCCCCTGATACATAAAACATAAATTCAATAGGGTGCCCTTTCTTTTTCACAACGACGTAAATAATAAATAAAGCATATTTTAATTAATCTACCTTTTCTTCATTTGTTCATTAGTTAAACCTGAAGTACTAAAAACAAACAAAACTAAAATAAAAATAAAAACTATATAGACCTTGAATATAAATAAAAATGACAAAGACAAGCAAATTATTAAAACTTTTAACATGAAAAGTGAAAATATAAAAATAAAATATATAGTTTGTTAGATCTCAGGCTCCCGCCATAAAAACTTGAAAATCACTTTATTATCAGGAAAAAATACAAATAAAACCACCATCACAATTAATCTTACAATCTTAACTTGATGTTCTCCACTTTGGATAAAAAGTCTTACCAAAATGCATCAATCTTTTAAACACCCGATAAGTGTGGTAAAAATAAATATATATTTTAAAAAAAGTTAATAAGTCAAAAGAATATAAATTGAAACTTAATTGTAAATGAAATAACACTGCTGGAATGGATTAAACCCATTACACTACTAATTTTTAGAGATAAAATAATATTTAAATATAACAAATCTTGTATAATATTGATTTATCATATTATGTAATACAGTATATATATTATATATATATATAATTATATATATATATAATATATATATATATATATCGGATATACAGGTCCTTCTCAAACACTTACATTGTTTTCGATATTTCATAAAAAGTTCATTATTTCCCATAATATAATGATAAAAAATTAAACTTTCATATGTTTTAGATTCATTGCACACCAACTGAATTTTCAAGGTCTTTTATTGTTATTAAATACTGGATGAATTTTGCATACTGCTCATGAAAACCCCAAAATTCCCTATCTCAAAAAAATTAGCAATAATTTCATCCGACAAATAAAAGAAGTGTTTTTAATACAAAAAAAAAGTCAACCTTCAAATAATTATTTTCAGTTATGCACTCAATACTTGGTCGGAAATCCTTTTGCAGAAAACTGCTTCAAGCGGCCGTGGCATGAGGCAATCACCTGTGTCCACTGCTGAGTTGGTCTGAGGCCAGGATGCTCGAGAGCTGCCCTTAAGCTCATCCAGAGCGTTGGTCTTGCTTCTCTCACTTTCTCTCACAATATCCCACAAGATTCTCTATGGGTTCAGGTCCAGGAGAGTTGGCAGGCCAATTGAGCACATATTACCATGGTCAGTAAAACCAATTACTCAGTGGTTTTGCACTGTTAGCAGGAGCCAGGTCGTGCTAAAATGAAATCTTCATCTCCAAAAGGTTTTCAGCAGATGGAAGCATGAAAGTGCTCCAAAATCTCACTGGATACCGCTGCATTGACCCTGCCTTGATAAAACACAGTGGAACCAACACCAGCAGCTGACATGGCACCCCAGACCGAACACTGACTTGGGTACTTTACAACTGGACATCAGGCATTTTTTGGCATTTCCTTCTCCCCATTCTTCCTCCAGACTCTGGCACCGTTGATTTCCGAATGACATGCTAACCACTGGAGCAACAGTCCAGTGCTGCTGTCTCTGTAGCCCAGGTCATGGCGCTTCGTCCGCTGTTTTCTGGTTCAAAAGGTGTCTTGAACCTGGGGAATGCGGCACCTGTACCCATTTCCTGCACACGGCCTGTGCACCGGTGGCTCCTGGATTTTCTACTCCAGACTCATACCACTGCTTCCGCAGGTCCCCCACAGGTCTGGATCGGTCCTTCTTCTCCACATCTTCCTCAGGCCCGTCCACCTCTTCTTCACGTTTTTTTGCCTCACTTTTTCCCTTCCCACAGACTTCCCACGAGGTGCCGTGGATACAGCACTCTGGGAACAGCCTATTTGTTAAGACTGTCCCTTTCTGTGTCTCACACCGTCTTGCTTTGAGGTTCAATGATGGGGCCTTCTGGACAGCAGTCAGATCGGCAGTCCTTACCCATGATTGCGTTTTTTTTTGAGTAATGAAAACAGGCTGGGATTTTTAAAGCCTCAGGAATCTTTTGCCGGTGTTTAGAGTCAATTAGTTGATTCAGATGATTAGGTTAATAGCTCGTTTAGAGAACCTTTTCATTGATATGCAAATTTTTTTTTTTTTTTTATTGAGACAAGGAATTTGGGGTTTCATGAGCTGTATGCCAAAATCATCATATAAAACAATAAAAACACCTGAAATATTTCAGTTTGGTGTGCAATGAATCTAAAACATTATGAAAGTTTAATTATATCATTTGCATTATGGAAAATAATGAACTTTATTCACAATATGCTAATTTTTTGAGAAGGACCTGTTATATAAAAGTACAAAAGTCAGAAGAATATAAATGCGACTGAAAACACTGCGGAATGAACTAAACACATTTTTACGACTCAGACACTGACTACCAAGAAACAATCCAGCTGTGAGAAAACATTACAAATTAACGTAGGAAGTTCAGCTTTCATCCAGCCTTTATCTTGCTGACAAAACACATTAACGGGCCCGATCAATGAGGCGAGTATAAAAAGGTCCTAATAACGAGCCGCCAGTCCAGATGCCTCTTCGCCACCACACACACTCATCACACAACACCACTCTCACACCCACTCACGCGTCCCCGCGAGCGAGAGCCCTGCAGTGAGGATGAGGCCCTGACTGGGGGGGAAGCTCCCGAACCCGGTCTGGACAGAGCGGATCCCCTCTCAAAACGCCGAGCTGGAGGAAGCTGGAGCTGGAGAGGCTGGAGACGCCCGCAGTGGGACAACAAGTACCCATTTACATGCTGACCTTGTGGGCTTCTGTGATGTGTCTGGGGAACGTCTTGAGGTTCCCGCTTATCTGTGCCAGAGCCACGGAGAGTGAACACACACACACACACACACACACAGCATTCTTAATACCTGGGAAACAGAGAACTCACACATGAGAGAGTTAGGCTTTGGAGACTTGATCTGCAGGGTCTTTAACACATATGCATTTAAGCTGCATGTACTTCCAATTAGTGCGGGAAACGATATAGCAACCAAAACAAAAGTTTGTTTTTTACACGCACAGTATTTGTGTGTGATACTGTACTGTGTATCATGATTAGAAGATGAGAGGGTGAAACCAGGACCACACATGCCATTATTCCACACGGCTTTCTTCGAACACTCCATCCTCACAATGAACACAGACTTCTGAAACATACTTTGAAAAACTTCATGTTAGCTGTCACCGTGGCATGCGTTTTTATTCACGCCGTCGCATATGATTAATAGCATTCAAATTTCCATGGAAATGACTTTAGAAGCTTTTTGCAGACCCACTTTTTGTGATATCAACTTCGAATTCTGTACACACCTTGTTACACATGTCTTTCGTTTTAACAGCTAATTTAGAGTCCAATTATCTGTAAAAATATACTTTCGATTAAAAAAAAAAGTTAGTTCAGTACATTTGCTTACAGCTCTATGTTGATATCAACATCAAATTTGGTACAAAACAGATTATACATATGGCTTTGGTTTTTCTATCCTATTTAGAGTCCTCATAATTTTGTAAAATATATAAATAAAGTGTTTTAGGTTTCATTTGCCATACACTAAACTTAAACTTCCATAACTTTTTTAAAAACTTCATTGTTGGGGAAGTGGCTGGCGCTTCAGCCAATAATCTGCAGCTGTCTTCAGTACAGACTTCCACACATCCAGGAACTGATCCTTCCTAGCTGGCAGTGCCAGGCAGGGTCAATGTGGAACATATACAAACATTTAAAGAGATTGAGGGAAAAGTGAAAGAACAAGTAGAGATAAACTTCAGGGGCCATTTATATGTTTATATAAAACATATTACATAAAAAGCCTTCTGTGGCTTATCTTAAGAATTTTGTCTGAACAACTACCAATTAGTCAATGGATAATAAGTCGAAGGGGGGTTGAGATTTGGTCACAAATCTGCAATTTTTATTTAAAATTGTATTACAACTCATTCAAGTGAACTCATTACGTCAGCACCATGCGCTCCAATGGTTTGATCAAATACAAATGGCAATCTCATACCTTAGTTACATTAAAGGGGTGGTAAAACAAAAACATCGATTTCACTATTCTAACTTTAGTAGTGTGTATTGTGCGTTTGAGCATAAACCAACACCCAGCAAAATTACAACACTCAAAGATCAATAGCAAAGGGAGAGATTTGCTTTTAAAGAAAAAGGACTACAACAAACGGCTGATAGAACTACAGGACACTCCACTCCCGGGGGGGGGGGGGGGGGGTGGGGGGGTGTGGGTGTTTTATGAACATCACCCAAACCCTAAAATGTATATAAGCCAAGCCCTGCCGCTCCCCGAGTTGCTGTATAAGAGGACATGTTTGATTCAGCTCAAACTTTTAGCATCACAGCAATAGAAAGTCCCCCTGTGACATCTCAACAGTTTCTATACCGAGCGATTTATAGATTACCATGACAGAATATGCTAATGAAGATAGTTTAACTCCAACATCAGCAACATACATTCATCAACAACCAATCAGTAGACGATCCTTTTGCTTCCTATGTGTCACTTCTTCTTGAGTCTCTCCATCTTTGTCTGACTCCCGTTTTATAACTTAAAGGCAGAACCGCTTCTGTCATTTTAGTGTGTGTGCGTGAGGTAATAGCAGCTGCTAACACAAACACACACACACACATCACACACACACACACACACACAAACACACACAACACACACACCACACACACAAACACCACACACACACACAACACACACACAACATCACGAACACACATCACACACAACCCAATCACACACACGAGCTCTTGAAACCCCGCCCTTTGCCAGCAGCTCATTTGCATTTAAAGCCAGGCACAAAACGGTGCGTTCATGCTAACCCTCAAAAAGTGACAACTTTAACATCTATTAAAAATAATCTGGTGGGTATTTTGTGCTAAACATTTCACACACACACTCTGGGACATCCAGAGACTTATTTTACATCGTTGTGGAAAGGGCAATTTTAACCACCCCTTTTAAAATGGAATTTGTAAAACTGGCCGCTGGCAATGAATAATAATGATGTCTGAAAAGACTGTGCCTGCATTAAATTTTTACTTTGTTTTCAAAGTTCTCAATCCATAACCTGAATTATAAATCTTTAAGATTTTGTAACATACCAAAAGCCATTTAATTTTACAATAATCCAATATAATAACCACAATATCAAAATTCAAATGTAGGTGACCAGGCAGATATTTTATTTTTTGGCCTTAACTAGTTCTCTAAATTAAAATTAAATTACTTAGGAATAACCATTTATTATTATATATGAGTTTAAAAACACCTCCACTAGCTTTGAATAACTAGTCTAGCTGCTAGGTCGGGTTTGGTTGGCAGATCATTCATACACACTTATCAAGAAACGTTGACAAACGTACTCTTCTACTCATTACAACCAGGGTATCTAGTTTACTGCAACTTTGATAAGGAACTCGAACTACTAATATTATAACTATAAGCAATTATTATGGAGATATAAACATATTCGAAGCACGTACAGGATTTTCATTTAGGGAGTTCACTCATGAGAACTCAAATAACCTCGTAATGCTGCCCTGATTGGCTGCTCGCGCTTGGAAATAACCTACTGTCCATAAATATAAAACGTCACTAAAGACCTATAATTTTTCAACAATCATTTTTTAATGTTAAAATATATTGTCGGGGACCCCAAAATAAAATTGTTATGGGGGGTCCCTAATGACTTATGAGTCCGTTACAGTGCAGTTTATAACATTTAGATTGTAAAAAGTTAAAATAAGTTCAGTTTTAAATATATACTCTGTGTTTATTTTTTTGTAATGTTGTGAGAAGTATAAATGTTTTTTTTTGTTTGTTTGTCATAGGTGATTATTGGAATCCAAATTAGGATCCAATTTGACCTGCATCATAAAGATCATATACAGATATTAAAAGGTACAAGCTGTTTCACGTTCAAGAACTATAACTATAACGATAATGATAAAGATGCACTTTTTAAAAATCCATCTAAATATATAAGAATCAGTATTCCACAACACAACGATAACGATAAACCGCACAGAGAAAACAATGGTCGTTGGAAACACTTCAGAACATTTTTTTTTTCCGCTGATGAACGATG
>CM060627.1:31836590-31851590 GCA_030578275.1 Meda fulgida
CGACTAGTAGTCGTTCATTTAAGCCATTAGTCGACTAACCGTGCATTTATTATAAGTAAGTGATAATGTACATTCAGCCGATTGTTATCTCAGAATAAACCGACAGGGTGATCAGGATCAGGTCTTCATCAGCCTGAAGGGGGTTTATTCTGAGATAACACACACACACACCTGAAGGGGGTTTATTCTGAGATAACACACACACACACACACACACCTGAAGGGGGTTTATTCTGAGATAACACACACACCTGAAGGGGGTTTATTCTGAGATAACACACACACCTGAAGGGGGTTTATTCTGAGATAACACACACACCTGAAGGGGGTTTATTCTGAGATAACACACACACACACCTGAAGGGGGTTTATTCTGAGATAACACACACACACACACACACCTGTAGGGGGTTTATTCTGAGATAACACACACACACACACACCTGAAGGGGGTTTATTCTGAAATAACACACACACCTGAAGGGGGTTTATTCTGAGATAACACACACACCTGAAGGGGGTTTATTCTGAGATAACACACACACACACCTGAATGGGGGTTTATTCTGAGATAACACACACACACACACACACCTGAAGGGGGTTTATTCTGAGATAACACACACACACACACACACACACCTGAAGGGGGTTTATTCTGAGATAACACACACACACACCTGAAGGGGGTTTATTCTGAGATAACACACACACACACACACACCTGAAGGGGTTTATTCTGAGATAACACACACACACAACTGAAGGGGGTTTATTCTGAGATAACGCACACACACACCTGAAGGGGGTTTATTCTGAGATAACACACACACACCTGAAGGGGGTTTATTCTGAGATAACACACACACACAACTGAAGGGGGTTTATTCTGAGATAACGCACACACACACCTGAAGGGGGTTTATTCTGAGATAACACACACACACCTGAAGGGGGGTTTATTCTGAGATAACACACACACACACCTGAAGGGGGTTTATTCTGAGATAACACACACACACCTGAAGGGGGTTTATTCTGAGATAACACACACACACCTGAAGGGGGTTTATTCTGAGATAACACACACATCTGAAGGGGGTTTAAGGTACGTTTACACAACAACGATATGCTTAAAACTGAGAAGTTTTTCTTTTGAGTTTTCTGCGTACAGACGACACCATTGTCAAAACGATCCCCATTTACACGGATCCTTGAAAACAACAAAAAAGGTGTATTCTGCTGCCAGGCCATTAGATGGCGATGAAACACTATAGACTGAACACGTAACACGCACGCGCATGACTTCATCGTTTTCAGAAATTTGTGTTTTTGTTGTTTACATGGAGACCGTTTTCAAAAACTTGCACTTTGAAACTTGTTTTCAAAACTTTGCGTTTTCAGGCACCCAAAACGCTGCAGTCGTGTAAAAAAACGGTCAAAACGCATAAAAAGATAAAAAAAAAAATTGTTGAAAATGGATGTTGTGTAAACAGCCCCTTAGACACAAAATATTGATCTGAGATAAAATATTTGTCTTTCTAGGGCTGCCCTCGAATTAAGATTTTTTTAGTCAACTAGTAGTCGTTCATTAAGCCATTAGTCAACTAACCGCATGTTTATTTTAATAAGCCATAAATCATAACCTTTAATTGCCTATATAAAATACGTATAGCCTAATCAGCGGTCAAATTCGCAAATAAAGCTCGCCACAGCGCACCGGCAAATGTAATGATTATGAATGTATCGTGGAAAAAAACTGAATGAGACTGTCTGAACATTTTAATAATTTATTGGTAGTGTTTCTGTGTTTGGGGCTGCAGAGATTAAGTCACGATGCTGACTCGTCATCTCCGCCTATATGCTCGTTTCATACGGATTACATAATCATAGAATATTCATTTTCCATTGGAATCTGTTCATTCAAATGTAAAAATGTCAAGCTTTCTATAGATATATTTCTCATGTCTGTGAGGCAAGTATACGCTGAGTTTCTGTTCATTAAAGGAGTAGTTCACTTTAAAAAAAACTTTTGCTGATAATTTACTCACCCCCATGTCGTCCAAGATGTCCATGTCTTTCTTTCTTCAGTCGAAAAGAAGAAATGAAGGTTTTTGATGAAAACATTCCAGGATTTTTCTCCATATAATGGACTTCAATGGGACCCAAACGGTTCAAGGTCCAGATGAGCGTTTCAGTGCAGCTTCAAAGGGCTTTAAACACCACCAGACGATGAATAAGGGTCTTATCTAGCGAAACCAGCTGTTCACTGACAAGTTCTAGTTCACTGACACTAAAGCTCAAGTTCACTGACAACTGTTCAAATTCTGTATAACCAAAAATGACGGAGTATCTTAAGTTAAATGTGAGTAATCGCGCCTGTAATAATGCAGTAAACACTCTCTCATCACAACACTAATAATAGCACACGTTTATCTAGTTAACATTAGACTTGTTAAGTTGCTGCTACTTGCATGTTTAAGTGATATTAGCCATATTTGATGTGGATAAATGAATGGGGAATGTTTGGATTTCCTGCCGTTGACGATCTGTCCGTTACAACTTGTATGATTTCGACACTTTTTTTTTCGGCGACTAAACGACTGATATAATTTTGGTCGACTAACGGTAATAGGACTATCAGGTGGCAGGCAGCCCTATTTCTTCAAAAGCTGAAGCGTTTGTGTTTGTGCAGGTTGGGAAGCTGTATAATCATTATCGGCTCGAGGTGCCGGACGAGGACCCGATCTTTGAGAGCGAGGATATTATATGTCTCCTGAAAGACAAGAAAGAGCTGTACATCCACAAGGATCATCTCTCAGCCAAACTGGACATCTGCAGGTACAGCGTCTGCCGTGGGGTTTCAGCACTTCTCATGCTTCTCAATAAATGCACCGATATGAACATTTTGGCCGATAACCGATAATTCTTTATATTTGAAAGCCGATAACCGATATATTGGCCGATGAATCTGAATCCAAATGTTTATATAATTTTTGAGAGCCTGATTACAAAAACAAAAGTCTCATCATGTCCCAAACACTCAACTATAATAATGTTTTCATTATAATTTTATGTAGGCAGACTCTATTTTCCTTTTTTGAAGTGATTCCAATCATATTTCAGCAAATTTAAAACCATCATGTTGAACAGTCGCATCTGAAGCGTCTCAGCTGAAGGAAATAATACATTATTGATCAGCTTTAGTATATCAGACAAACTTTCTCATCAGGCCGATACCGATAACATTAAAAATGAACATATATCGTCCGGTACCGATATGGTGGCCGGTATATCGTGCATCCCTAATCCTCATGTGTGTGTGGTTCATCTCTCTTTATGTTATTTTGCAGAGAGCTGGTGAAATTGTTCACCACTGAAAAGACCTTTGCCAAAGAGCTGGAGCGCTTTCTCCAGGCCCTTGTTTCATGCATAAACGTGAGTATAAAGTTTAAATCCGAGTCAGATCATGATTAAAACGAGCCTGCAGGCCACATATTCACACACACACACACACACACACACACACACACACACACACACACACACACACACACACAATTTTGACAAAAAACAAAATTACTAAAACTTTCAAATTAAAATAGAAATCAAAATATTAACAAAAACTATTATAGTGTCTCAGTGAATGCTAAAATAAAAATAATAACCTACGTTCTTTACACCTTGAATACGATTGTACAATTTTATTTTCTAAAATATATAATTTTTTCAAGATAATAATACTTTTTTCTGCATGTTTCATTCCTTCGATTTGCTTTACAAATGTTTTTAATTAGTATTAATAAGCAGTAATTTAGTCTGCTATTTTTCTAATAGATAATAATCAGTTATTCCAAACTACTTAATTTCATTTTTATTTATGTTTATTTTTTTTAATATATACTTTCATGTTTTTTTTCAATATTTGTATTTGCTTTTATATACAGTATATATATGACTGTTATTAATTATGTCAATTATATTTATATAAATTATTGAATTAAATTAAACCTGATTGTGACTAGCTACGATCAAGTAATTAAGAATATCTTGTAATTATTTTGCTTAAAATTTCTTCTTGATTGACATCCCTCATACAACTCCCTCTTGTTGATCATGTGACTCAGGACCGAGCTGATTTAAAGAGGCTTCTGGACCGGGAAAACGCTCAAGAACTCCCAGAAAACGAGGATCCATGGGGCGTCCCAGCGCCGCCGCCGGTGGAAGTGAGACCAGAGGCCATCGGTAATCAGATCCTGAGTGTCCCTGAACCGGCGGCACGACCCCCGGAGGCTGAGCGCATCCAGGAATTAACAGCTGTGTTGATCCCTTTGATAATCCGCGCCCTCATTTCATCACTCCTCGCGCCCCACATGCACAGCGCACACGCGTATGCTAATGTGTGTTTGTTTGACATGAAAGCGCAGCTGTTGCTGGGCAAGAGGAGAGACAGAGTCGCTACACGCGTTAATAACCAGGCCTGCGCAGTGACACATCTCAACATTCACATGTTTGCAGTGTGATTCAATATTGACTCATTTGGATATATATAACTCAGCTACAGTACGTCAGTAAAAAAAAGAATTCTATTAATCAAGCCCTATTGGCTCGGGATTAGTATCACCTCGTGACCTCTAGTCATTTGTAATAATTGGGGATCACAATAACTGTGATCTTAATCGAATCGGCCACACTGCAAAACATGCGGTTCTTATTTAGTATTTTTGTCTCGTTTCTGGTCCAAATATCTAAAAATTCTTTAATCAAGATGCATTTACTACTGATTTTGTGCTTTAACATTTGGACCAAAATCATGGAAATTATTTGAAAAAGTCCTCTTGTGGAAGGGTTCGGTACTGCAGCAACTTCTCACTGAAAGATCATTGTTTTTTTGAGATATCAACCTCAAATTTGGAACACAACTTGTTTATATTTATATCTTTGATATTCTTTAGAGTAAAACGTGTTTTTGAAAATATATATATCATAATAAAATGAAAATAGTATTTTTGTGCATTTTTCATAACAATAAACGTAAAATTCTGTAACTTTTTTTAAACTACTTTCACTCCAGCAATAATCTGCCGAGTCTCGTCTTTGAAAAGAGATCAAACTTCGGTCTGTTGCTCTAAAGATTTACGACCGCTAAAGTTGGCAGTTTAATTTTCAGGTCTAAGCTCAAAAAGTGAATAAATTGAATTATAAATACAGCGTCAAAATAATCAATTAAAATTGAGAAATTGCTCTTTTAGATCCTGCCACAACTGTGCGAACACATAATTTTGTGCTTTAAAATGGCTGTTTAACACTGATCTGTGGTGTCTGGTCCATCAGAGGTCGTGCAGGAGGAACACACCCCGGCGGATCTGAATAAAGAGGATCGGCTGGTTTGCTGGCCGCCTAAAGCTTCCCTCAATAAAACAGGTGTACAAAGTTCAGGTAAAGATCGCATTTGAAGAGGAACGGCATAAGAAAAATGTAGTCTTATTCATGTTTCTTGTTTATTAGATCAGTCATTCGTGTGCACTGGCCTCAGACCACCTTCGTTCTTGTATATTTGCAGTGGTTTTAGCGCACGGGCTCATTAGCATCTGTGTTTTGTAGGTTCAGGCAGCCAGGCTTTGGAGGAGGTGATGAAGATGTGGCCTCCTCCTGCTCCTCTGGTTCTTCCAGCTCAATCCCGAGTCGAGAGGAGCTCGTCCAACACCAGTGTCCATCAGAGAACTGCAGAGACTCCGGTGCACGGAGATCCCAGAGCTCAACATCTACATCTACAGGCTCCCGGAGCGAGCGGCATCGACCCACAACCCTCAGGTCTGCTGATTCAAAAATAGTGTTTTAGTTCATCGTAATGGTAACCTGGTAAAGGTTTTGGCACTTGCTGTGTGAGCACACACAAAAAAGGTTAAATGGTCCTGAAAACAATAGCCACACTTGTGCTCCTCGCGGTCAGAAACGCAATCTAGTGGAAGCGTTCGGTACTGCAGACACACACATTCACTGAGAGCTCTCTTTTTTTTAGATATCAAGCTAAAATTTGCAACACAACATGTTTAGATTTATGGCTTTGATTTTCTTGCAGTTTAAGAGTAAAACGTGTTTTTGAAAATATAGATTTAATTTTTTTTTTTGCATTTCTCAACAATAAACGTAATTTTTTTTTTAAGTTCACTTTTTTTAACTTAACTCTTGCATATATATATATATATATAGAGAGAGAGAGAGAGAGACAGAGAGACAGAGAGAGAGAGAGAGAGAGAGACAGAGACTATTGCAGTTTTGCTCTTGTGACCCTAATTTTGCCCTCTTATTTTTGAAAGAACAATTTTTTTCCCCAAAAAAATGTCCCTATCATGGATTTATTTGATCTACTCAAGTCAAGTCATCTTCATTTATATAGCACTTTTAACAATGTAGATTGTTTCACAGCAGCTTTACAGAGGCTAACATATAATTCAAGGTAACAGATTGTTTTGGCTTTATAGCGGTTCTTGAATAATGTTATTTTCCAGCTAAAGTTAGTTTTGATTGATTCACTTCCGATGAAATGATCATTTGTTATTAAATTAGGGGCCGCTAAGACGACGCCGTTCTCTCTAAACAGACTTTAAACTGAACCTGTGAGAAACGCTGATGCGTTCACATGCGCATTAAGAGCTGATTCTAGAGTTATGTGCGTTTGAATATATGTGCGCAGGTTTGTAATTCCCTACAAACCATGCCTAAATTCATAAATTCACAAATTCGTTTCATCCTGCAGTGAAGATTTTACGACAATGGTTATGAGAAAGTTAATAAGAAAATAAAATGCTTCCTAAAATAAAAAGAAAGTTTATTAGTTTACCTGTATGTCATGTGACCATTAACCGACATCATCGAAGCATGTGCCATTACATTTTTGTAATGTCAAACCTAAAATCTCAAGAGAACTTAGTTACAAATAAAGTCAAAATGATTAATGGGTGCACATCATTATTGTGTTAATAATGTTGAATCAGAATCAGTTCCTCTTGCAGCATCTCTTCTCTGATGATGTGGGCGGGGCTATAACCTGTCACTCACATGAGATCAGCCAATAGCAAACCACAACCATCCAATCAACTCCCCACAGACACACTCAAGCCCCGCCCACACGTGTTCCTGTTCCAGAAGCGCTTCACTCGATACACGACACAATAGAGGAGAAAACACCAACGCAACTTCTGTTTTATGTCGACTTTAAAGAAAATATTTGAGATAAAAGGTTTTGAAAGTTTGTGAATGGCTGTTTTAAACATGTTTTTGTTCACCCAGAGGAAAGAGAAGAGGATGTCAGTCCTCAGAGCGAAGCAGATGAAGCTCCAGCGGGCGAAAGCAGCTCCGCAGCAGATCCGCAGTACGTGTTCGCTTCTTAACCGGTTTCATTCATAAACAGTGATTAAAGGTATCCTTCGAAAGCAGTTTTGAAGTTAGATGTTCCTTTACCATGAAAACGCTACTTTGAAACCTTTTAGCGACTTGAAAAATACCTTGATGTTCACACATTTGGCTTTGATTTTCAAGCAATTTTACAGTCCAAATTATTTAGTAAAACACATATTTTGTATAATATTAAAGAATAGTTCATTACACTTACATTAAAAAGAGACCAACCTCATGAATTACAACCATCTGTGCTCAAAAAGAGGAGCAACAGTGAACAGGAGATTAAGGAGGATCTTTATGCCCTTCTACAAAGTCTTGATGTAGTTTCAGGCTCTACTAGAACATGTTTTCCTGCTGTAATGTTGATTATTTCCTCATATTCTCCATTGTTGCGGCTCCTCTCTTCCCAGTCTGTCAGTAACTCTGTTTACTTCCTGTCTCTATGAAGCCCCTCCTCCTGAAAAGCATACTGTGCTCTGATTGGTCGGCTGGATCAGTGTGTTGTGATTGGTCGAGCGCTTCGAGTGTGTTTGGGAAATGTCCCGCCCATCTCCATAACCGCCAGTTTAACACACTACTAACTCACTCAACCAGGCCCCGCCCCTTTATTCTGCATATTAATTATTATAATGAGGAATATTGTGAGTGTTCGTTCCCGGAAGAAACTCAAGACTACAATGGAGCGTTTCAGGAGTTCAGAAACACTGATATAGAGAAGAACTGGAGCTTTTCCATGCTCAAACAGCAACATTAACGCACTTAAAGTCCCCCTGCGGTTAAAAATCAAGCATGTAATGTTGTTTATGTGTCTATGTGGTGTTTTTAATATGCTTTAACACAAATCATGTGTAGATTCATAAGTCGACAGCATTGCTGAGTATTTTCTGCTTAAAACTGCAGTGAACCAAAGACAGTCTCAAAAACACGGTGTGAAATCGCTGGTGTTTCTGACGTCACAAACGACCTTGTAACCAATCAGATCAACGTGTGCTCGTCAACCAGTGGATCTCTGAGTGAGGGAGTGAGTGGAGGCGGGGATATTGTGCATATTCACAGAACTGCGCATACTAAATAAAACAAAGGGTGTCGAGTTACATACAAGCTATTTGAAGGCATGAAGACATTTTTTCAAGGAAAACACTGTAATTTTAGTGATCAAAGATCGCATTTGAACACGTTTCTCCTCTCTCCAGAAGCCAGGCGACTCCTCAGGCTCCTGAGATGGTGTTGAGCCGGTTTCAAGGCGCTGAAAGTCGGCCTCGTCCACCGATGACGCTGGATAACGCGGTGTGGAGCAAATCCATGAGTCCCGAGGACGTCCTGGAGGATCTGGCGCTGGATTGCTCGATTCCCCAGACGCTGGTGCTTCCCTCGGACCAGGAGGACACGGCCTGCATCGGCCAGTGGGGGGAGCAGCTGGTCTTCTCCTTCCTCACGCACTGGAAAGAGAGCGGTGGGCGTTCGGGGCCCAGCGAGATCACATGGTTCAACGAGAGAGGCGAGAGCGGGCGCGCCTGCGACTTCAAGCTGAGCTTCCCTGGTGAACTAAACACATATACTAAGAATACTGGGAACACTTTACAATAAGGTTCATTAGTTAATGTGTTAATGAACTAACCATGAGCAATATATTTGGTACAGTATTTATTAATCTTTGTTCATGTTACTTCATAAAAATACAGCTGTTCATTGTTTGTTCATGTTAGTTCACAGTGCATAAACTAATACAACCTTTCGATTTTGATAATGTATTAGTAAATGTTGAAATTAAAGCAACAGTATGGAACATTTTTACCTTAAAATAATGTTTCAAAAATCTTATCAGTGGTTAAACACACTATATCTGCTATAACCACACTATATCTGCTGCTATAAACACACTGTATCTGCTATAAACACACTATATCTGCTATAACCACACTATATCTGCTATAACCGCACTATATCTGCTATAACCACACTATATCTGCTATAAACACACTATATCTGCTGCTATAAACACACTATCTCTGCTATAAACACACTATATCTGCTATAAACACACTATATCTGCTATAACCACACTATATCTGCACTATAAACACACTATATCTTCTGCTATAAACACACTATATCTGCTATAAACACACTAGATCTGCTATAACCACACTATATCTGCTATAAACACACTAGATCTGCTATAAACACACTATATCTGCTGCTATAAACACACTATATCTGCTATAAACACACTAGATCTGCTATAACCACACTATATCTGCTATAAACACACTATATCTGCTGCTATAAACACACTATATCTGCTGCTATAAACACACTATATCTGCTATAAACACACTAGATCTGCTATAAACACACTATATCTGCTATAAACACACTATATCTGCTATAAACACACTATATCTGCTATAACCACACTATATCTGCTGCTATAAACACACTATATCTGCTGCTATAAACACACTATATCTGCTATAACCGCACTATATCTGCTATAAACACACTATATCTGCTATAAACACACTATATCTGCTATAAACACACCATAAAAACACACCATATCTGCTATAAACACACTATATCTGCTATAAACATAAACACACTATATCTGCTATAAACACACTATATCTGCTATAAACACACCATATCTGCTATAAACACACTATATCTGCTATAAACATAAACACACTATATCTGCTATAAACACACTATATCTGCTATAAACACACTATAAACACACCATATCTGCTATAAACACACTACATCTGCTATAAACACACTATATCTGCCATACTATATCTGTGTGCCATCTGTGTGCCACTATATCTATGTGCCATAAACACACTATATCTGCTATAAACACACTAAATCTGCTATAAACACACCATATCTGCTATAAACACACTATATCTGCTATAAACATAAACACACTATATCTGCTATAAACATACTATATCTGCTATAAACACACACTATATCTGCTATAAACACACTATATCTGCTATAAACACACCATATCTGCTATAAACACACTATATCTGCTATAAACACACTATATCTGCTATAAACACACTATATCTGCTATAAACGCACTACTATAAACACACTATATCTGCTATAAACACACTATAAACACACCATATCTGCTATAAACACACTATATCTGCTATAACCACACTATATCTGCTATAAACACACTATACCTGTTATATCTGCTATAAACACACTATATCTGCTATAAACACACCATATCTGCTATAACCACACTATATCTGCTATAAACACACTGAATCTGCTATAAACACACTATATCTGCTATAACCACACTATACTATATCTGCTATAACCACACTATATCTGCTATAAACACACTGAATCTGCTATAAACACACTATATCTGCTATAACCACACTATACTATATCTGCTATAACCACACTATATCTGCTATATCTGCTATATACACACAATATCTGCTATAACCACACTATATCTGCTATAACCACACTATATCTGCTATATCTGCTATAACCACACTATATCTGCTATAACCACACTATATCTGCTATATCTGCTATATACACACTATATCTGCTTTAAACACACTATATCTGCTATAAACACACCATATCTGCTATAACCACACTATATCTGCTATAAACACACTATATCAGCTATAACCACACTATATCTGCTATAACCACACTATATCTGCTATAACCACACTATATCTGCTATAAACACACCATATCTGCTATAACCACACTATATCTGCTATAACCACACTATATCTGCTTTAAACACTATATCTGCTATAAACACACCATATCTGCTATAACCACACTATATCTGCTATAAACACACTATATCTGCTATAACCACACTATATCTGCTAAACACACTGAATCTGCTATAAACACACTATATCTGCTATAACCACACTATATCTGCTATAACCACACTATATCTGCTATATCTGCTATTTACACACAATATCTGCTATAACCACACTATATCTGCTATAACCACACTATATCTGCTATATCTGCTATATACACACTATATCTGCTTTAAACACACTATATCTGCTATAAACACACCATATCTGCTATAAACACACTATATCTGCTATAAACTCACTATATCTGCTATAACCACACTATATCTGCTATAACCACACTATATCTGCTATAAACACTATATCTGCTATAAACACACCATATCTGCTATAACCACACTATATCTGCTATAAACACACTATATCTGCTATAACCACACTATATCTGCTAAACACACTGAATCTGCTATAAACACACTATATCTGCTATAACCACACTATATCTGCTATAACCACACTATATCTGCTATATCTGCTATTTACACACAATATCTGCTATAACCACACTATATCTGCTATAAACACACTATATCTGCTATAACCACACTATATCTGCTAAACACACTGAATCTGCTATAAACACACTATATCTGCTATAACCACACTATATCTGCTATAACCACACTATATCTGCTATATCTGCTATTTACACACAATATCTGCTATAACCACACTATATCTGCTATAACCACACTATATCTGCTATATCTGCTATATACACACTATATCTGCTTTAAACACACTATATCTGCTATAAACACACCATATCTGCTATAACCACACTATATCTGCTATAAACACACTATATCTGCTATAACCACACTATATCTGCTATAACCACACTATATCTGCTATATCTGCTATATACACACAATATCTGCTATAACCACACTATATCTGCTATAACCACACTATATCTGCTATATACACACTATATCTGCTTTAAACACACTAGATCTGCTATAACCACACTATATCTGCTATAAACACACTATATCAGCTATAACCACACTATATCTGCTATAACCACTCTATCTGCTATACCTGCTATATACACACTATATCTGCTATAACCACACTATATCTGCTATAACCACACTATATCTGCTTTAACCTCACTATCTGCTATAACCACACTATATCTGCTTTAACCTCACTATCTGCTATAACCACACTATATCTGCTATAACCTCACTATCTGCTATAACCACACTATATCTGCTTTAACCTCACTATCTGCTATAACCACACTATATCTGCTTTAACCTCACTATCTGCTATAACCACACTATATCTGCTATAACCTCACTATCTGCTATAACCACACTATATCTGCTAACACTATATCTGCTATATACACACTATATCTGTTATAACCATGCTATAACCACACTATATCTGCTATAACCACACTATATCTGCTATAACCACACCACACTATATCTACTAACACTATATCTGCTATATACACACTATATCTGCTATAACCATGCTATAGCCACACTATATCTGCTATAACCACACTATATCTGCAATAACCTCACTATCTAATATAACCGCACTATATCTGCTATAAACACACTATATCTGCTATAACCACACTATATCTGCTATAACCACACTATATCTGCTATAATCTCACTATCTGCTATAACCGCACTATATCTGCTATAAACACACTATATCTGCTATAACCACACTATATCTGCTATAACCACACTATATCTGCTATAATCTCACTATCTGCTATAACCGCACTATATCTGCTATAAACACACTATATCTGCTATAAACACACTATATCTGCTATATCTGCTATAAACACACTATATCTGCTATAACCACACTATATCTGCAATAACCACACTATATCTGCTAAAACCGCACTATATCTGCTATAACCACACTATATCTGCTATAAACACACTATATCTGCAATAACCACACTATATCTGCAATAACCTCACTATCTGCTAAAACCGCACTATATCTGCTATAACCACACTATATCTGCTATAAACACACTATATCTGCTAAACACACTATATCTGCTATAACCACACTATATCTGCTATAAACACACTATATCTGCTAAACACACTATATCTGCTATAACCACACTATATCTGCTATAACCACACTATATCTGCTAAACACACTATATCTACTATAACCACACTATATCTGCTATAACCACTCTTTTGCCAGATCGGGTCGTGTTTCTGTAGTCCGAATGAGACATAAGAAAAGTACAAATTTGACTTGCTTTACGTCAAGCGTTACAATAGTCATTATTAAGTTTTTCTTTGTTTCTGATGTCGCAATACATCCTCCTTTCATGAAATCATGCACCATACTCGAGCTCGTCTGTGGACATCGTTCACTCTGAAGACGGCGCTGGATAAATTATTTACGACAGCTGTAATGGACAATTCCATTTCCAACCAGTAGTGCGACCGAAGAGCAAAAGTTGTGTTGCTTTAATATTAACTACGATTAATAAGTGCTGTAGAAGTATTGTTCATTCTTAGTTCATGTTAACTAATGAACCTTACTGTAAAGTGTCACCTGAATACTCACAGCCGCACTAATTATCAGTATCCTTAAAGTGTGTTAATGATCAGTTCACTTGAAGTGTGCTATTTTGTAACAGTTAATTTTGTGCTAAATATATCGTAGTTGTAATTAAATAAAATAGTAGTAAAGCATAACCTTAAGTGTATTTAGTGAAAGTATACTTTAAGTATATGCCGGTGCTGGGACTAATTACATGCTTGATTAGTGATATTAAAGTGAACTTCATTTGTGTTACAAGTACATTACATTGTGTTAATTCACTACGAGTGTCTACGAAACACACAAGCAATATACCATAAGTGTGTTAGATTTGAGTAAAAAGTATATGCTCAGTAATACCTTTGGCTTATTCCAAATACTACAAATTGCACACTTTGTCTTCAACAACAAATGCACATTAATAAACAAATATTACTTAGCTATACTTTGTACGAAATACTATTGTAAACTTTCAATGCACTGTTACAATGATCATTTTCAGCACACAGTTAAAAATATACCTAAAATATATTTTTAATAAAGTGCAAATAAATACACAGAATTTTCACTTCCAGTATATTTTTATAAAATATACTAAAGTACAATTATTTTAAAGTGTGTTAAAAGTTGTATTGTGAAAATAGGTAAAAGCATGATGCTTCATATGTGACCCTGGTATTTATAAATTAAATATGATTTAATTTAAATAGGATTTTAATTTATGATTGATAAAAATAATTTATGCGAAAATCATTAGGATATTAAGTAAAGATCATGTTCCATGAAGATATTTTGTAAATTTCCTACCGTAAATATCTGAAAAAGTTATTTTTGTGAGTGAATGCAGCACAATCGTGAACATAAATGCACAACTTTAAAGGAGATTTTCTCAATTTCTTTGCTCCCTCAGATTCCAGATTTGTATCTCGGGCAAATATTGTCATATCCATAAAGCTTATTTATTCAGCTTTCAGATGATGTATCATCTCAATGTAAAAGAATGTACCCTTATGACTGTTTTTGTGGTGCAGGGTCACATACACTTTTAATATATTTAAAAATAGTAGTTTTTTGTTAGTATATTTGCAATGTACTATTGAAAAAGGGAATGTATTTAAAATACATTTTGCATCACTAGGGTCTG
>CM060627.1:31856590-31959090 GCA_030578275.1 Meda fulgida
AAACACCAATATTTGGGTAATACTCTATATTATATTTCCAATTATATTCTTTGAAATGCCTTGGACTCCATTAGAAGACTTGAAGACTTTATTATTATTATTATATTCATTAACATGTTACTCCAAGGCTTGTTAATGAATATAATAATAATCAAGTACTGTCAAACCAAAAATGGTTCAGACAGTCATTATAAAATGGTCATTGAACTAAATCATTGTATCTCAGCCAAATATTGTCCTATCCTAATAAATCATACATCAATGGAAAGCTTATTTATTCAGTTTTCATATGATGTATACATCTCAATCTCAATGATGTACCCATGTGACTGGTTTTGTGGTCTAGGGTCGCAAATATGATGTGACTCTTCTCTATCAGCACAAGTTTATCGCATCTGATTGACATGAAGGCCTTTGATCGTGGCGTTTTACCGATCCGTCCAAATCCCCCTCTGTCTTGTGCCTTCATTAGTGAAAGAGCACAGAAAGTCTTTGAGGGTTAGTGAGGAAAACCAGCGAGAATCGCCATCAGACCTGCTGAAGAACGAGAGATTGAAGCCTCGTGTTTCATTCGTTCTCCCGGCTGCGGCTTCCTTGCCCTCGGGAATAAATGAGCCAGAACTGATGATTTTAAACGGCCGAGGCGCAGGGGAAGTCGACCAGAATGTGTGTGGAAATGTCGAGGTTGGACTTTACCGAGATGATCTATATTTGCATTTCTTTGCCTCGAGCAGCTTTGACCCAGTGACTCATTTACTGCATTTCCAGGCAGATTCTGCGCTCCTTATGAAGTCCTGTTGTGAATATATCAGACTTCCAGACTGCGTTTGAAGTCAGTTTAATAATGGTTATTAGTGGGAATATTAATAATGCTGTGTAACTCATCCTGCACTGTTGATATGATGCCTGAAGTCATCGAGTTTGTTGAGGAGAGATATGAGTTATTATCTCATAAACTACCACCTTTTTGCAACCCACATTGCAGTGCCCTGGCGAGCACCCAGAACACCTCAGCATTGCGTTGGTGAGGTTTGCACTCACATTATTCAGAAAATGTACAAATCTCATGTTTTTTTGTGCATGCTGAAGTTGTGTGTCGTGACATGGAAGGTATAATGCAGGTGTACGATCATAAGAAAGCTGTTCCACTTATTCCACTGGATCATTATTTCTGTTATTTTCCTGTGAAGCTGCTTTGAAACATTTTGCATTGTATAAAGTGCTATAGAAATAAGTGTAATAAATGTCTGTTTAACCTGCACTTCTGATGCACTGACAGAAACAAACAACCTTTTACATTTATGCTGCGTTTCTGACATTATATATTACTATTTTCTAATTTAATAATAAGTTTAGAGCTAGTGATCGACCCAACCGATATATAAACCAGACTAAGTAATTGGGGGTAATGGATCTTTTTTGACATTATCAGCCAATGATTTGTGTTAATTAGGTTAGCTCTCAATCTGATTGGCTGAGGGGTTTCAAGCGTGCTGATATGAGCAAACAATAGCACTGGGGTTTTTCACAGATTGGATCATTCCGCGTGTCTGTGTTTGTTGTGACAGACTATGTGTGTGTGTGTGTGTGTGTGTGTGTGTGTGTTAGTGCTGAGTCTTTTTCAGTGACTCTTTCTGCAGGTTACATCATTACTCCAGTAGGCGGCGACTTTATGATTTTTATGAGTGAGTCATTAAAACATTCACTCAACTGATTCATTCCAAAACACAGATTCATTTGTGAACAAAAGAAGTGATTGAATCATTAAATTGTTAGGTGTGTTCGACTTGAAGCGGTGCTGTATACTGATCAGTGTATGACACGAAAGTACCTGAGAGCGGCTATGTTTTTATTTTTATTATTAAATACCAATCACATTTCAAATAATAAACATATAGTCGAACTATATGTATACATTTAAATATACATTTTTTTTTACAAATATAGACAACAAATAGTAAAAGAAAATATACAGTTTGATATAGGTATAAAATAATAATACAAGTAGATAGAAAGAAAAAAGAAAAGAAAATAATATAAACAGAAAAAGGAACAGGTTATATTCCATCATCATAAAAATAGCATAAAAGCTTCACATAGAGACCTAGTGCGTTTTGCTGAACTATTTTTCAACATAAGTAGTAACTCAATATCATTTTTCATATCTATCTGAGATAACAAAAAGTTGGGTTTTCCTTTAGCCCATTTTTGTTTATGTATTTGGTATTTCCCAATATTCAAACAAAGATTAACAATAAAGGCCACATTTGGTGGTAATCTGTCTATTAAAATAAAAAAAATACAACGGCTCCTTATGCTTTCGTATGGCTCTCGCAGAACTTTAATGTCATACTGCATACATCGGTCTGTAAGTCAAACACTCCAATTCATTTAACTGATTTGTTCAAATACACTGATTCATTCTGGAAACACCACAAATAGACAAAGTTACTAACATTTGTTCAAAATGTAAGTTACTCATTATGCAGTGTACATTATTTAATATAATTTATAACAGCCTTTTAGTGCATATTGAATTCATTTATCAAATGTAAGAATATGACATGAAAGATGACTCGTACAATTAAGAAAGTTAAATAATAAGGCCTGTATAAAGGTAAAGAACGGCCTAGGGTAAAAATCTAAAATATGCAGATTTATGTACAGCTTATAGATATGGGATATTATCTGCTGTTTACTGTATATCATAATAATAAATAGCATTTATGACAGCGATTAGATTTTGTTTTTGTAGATTTTGTTTGTAAACAATAAATATTACATATTTGTAATATAATGTGTATTTTCTATCACAGGTTTGGTCTTAAATTTCATACAAGTTGACATTAAAAAGGTTTTTAATAGTCTTAAATTGAACTTGTTTATATCTGTAGACACCCCGAGAACTTCTAGAACAATTTTTTTCAATTTCAAAACTTATTTGAACATCTTACTTTTTTCAAAAGCAGGTCAGGCCAATCTCTTCTTTATAATGTAATGAAATGATCAATATTCAAGACAGGCCCAGTAAGGACCAGATGATTATAATATTGCATAAGAGTCCTGAGACATGAAACAGTGTTGAGATTAGCAGGTTAGATCAGGGCAAGTGAAATCCCTGTCTCTTATCTGCAGGAGAAGTACATCCGCGCGTGTTTCTCAGTCCGCGGCTCACACACACTGAAATGGGTTTGCTTGTTGTTTGTGTTGCAGGTTTTCATCAGCTGTTCCCCCGTCAGAATGAGCTCTTCTCCCGTCGTCCCGTTTGTGTCCGTCGATATCCTCGAGGAACTGCAGATCTTCGCAGCTCAGAACCTGGAGAAGGTCGAGGTCAACAAATACTATGAAGTCATACGAGAGCTCGGCAAGGGGACTTATGGGAAGGTGGACCTCGTCATCCATAAGAGCCGAGGTACAGCACAGCGTTATTATCGTCAACCGTTCTCAGTACTTCACATATATCCTAAAAGATAATCAAATAAAGTCCCCCTGTGGTGAAAATCCAGCTGTTAATGTTGGTTATATGTCTGTGGTGTTTTTAATATGCTGCAAATTCATAAGTCGACGAGTATTTTCTGCTTAAAACTGCAGTGAACCAAAGACAGTCTCAAAAACACGTGAAATTGCTGGTGTTTCTGACGTCACAAACGACCTTGTAACCAATCAGATCAACGTGTGCTCGTCAACCAGTGGATCTCTGAGTGAGTGAGTGAGTGAGTGGAGGCGGGGCTCATTTGCATATTCACAGAACTGCGCATACTAAATAAAACAAAGGGTGTCGAGTTACATTCAAGATATTTTAAGGCATTCAAAGTTTTTTTCAAGGAAAAATAAAGTGATAAAATGTTTTAGTCAAATTATTGACTACAGGGGGACGTTAACTGAAATAAAATCAAATGTAAAAACATTTTTAAAAATTGAATGTACTAAAATAAATAAAATAATATAATTTACATTTACGCATTTGGCAGACGCTTCTATCCAGAGCGACTTACATTGCATTCCAAGGTACACATTTACATTCTTATCAGTTCTTGCTTTCCCTGGGAATCGAACCCGTGACCTTGGCGTTGCAAGCGCTGTACTGTTAGAGCTCCAGGAAAGCATTAATAAACATCTGAAAGCAACTTAATAAGCATCATTACTCCAGAGGGTGGCGACAGATGACTTTATGAATCACTGAATCATTCATTCAACCAATCCTTTTAGAAAACACGTATTCATTCATTCATTTCATTGAATCAGTTTCTCAACCAATTCATTCAAAACACTGATTCAGTCGGACACAAAACAAGTGACTGTAGGCTATAGTCAGAAATATAAAATAAAAAAATGAGACAAACCCACACAACAAAATTAGTAAACTTAAAATGAAAACAGAAAATACTAAAATAAAATCTAACACTAAATAACCGTTCCAAACCAACTTATTAAATATTTAGGAATGATGTCGGATGAAAAATATATGTATTTTGTTTGTCATTGAATATGAATGTGCTTCGTAAAGTAGTTGATTGTTGTCAGTCTCAAGTGTTGTTCATGCGGTAAAGTTTATCCAGCTTCAATCCGCATGTTTTTCTCTGCTCGATCTACAGGAGTCAAGATGGCGCTGAAGTTCCTGAAGAAGAAGAGCACGAAGCTGAAGAGCTTCCTGCGGGAGTACAGCATCTCCCTCTTTCTCTCTCCGTGTCCCTTCGTCGTCAACATGTTTGGCATTGCGTTTGAAACGGAGGAGTACTATGTTTTTGCGCAGGAGTACGCGCCGTCCGGAGACCTGTTCGATATCATTCCACCGCAGGTAATCAGAACCCCTTCACAATCAATAAAGCAACATTTACAGGGGCTTTTTGACCTTTTTTTAACCTTTGTAATTTAGCAATTTATATGGTTGCCTTAAAGGGATAGTTCACCTAAAAATGAAGATTCTGTCAGTAATGACTCGCCCTCATGTTGTTCCAGACCCGGAACACAAATGAAGATATGTGTGATTAAATCTGAGCGCTGGATCACTCCTCCATAGGCTTCTGAAGTTATTAAAGAAATCGTTTAAATAGTCCGAGTGACTACAGTGGCTCAATCTTAAGTTATCAAGCGGCGAGAAGACTTTTTGTGCATAAAAAAAAATAACGACTTTATTCAAGTATTAATTTCCTTCTCGTGGGCCTCGAGATTGTTCACGTAGTGGAACAGCAGCGCACCTGTGTCGTGCGTCACACGCAGGCTCGCTATTGGCCGACGCTGGTCATGTGTGTGATGCGTGTGACGTACAACCAGACGCTCTGCGCAATTCCATTACATAAAAAAAAATAATGCAAAGTGTGTTTCTAGAAGAAAATGGCGTCACAGACCAGCTTAAGTACGTTCAGTGATGCTTCATTTTTTGCGTAAAAACAGTTATTAATTTAGTTCATGTATATATACAGCCGCTCTGGAGAAAACAGTGATGTCATCGTCCAGCTCAGTCTCATATAATGCTGTCAATGCAGGAGATCATATTAATGTTGAATATTAAATTAAATGATGGTGATGATCCGTGTAGTTTCTATTGCTCTGTTCTTTTCTCTGTTTGATCCCCCAATATTTACGCCCGTTTGCAGCGGAATATAGAAACTGTACAATTGGGCGTAATAAAATAAAAGAGAATAAAGATGGGTTGTGGTAATGGAATCCCAGCAACGAAACGCTCCCATTAATGATTATTCCTCTGATTATTGATCATTCCTCTGATTATTGATCATTCCTCCGACTATTGATCATTCCTCTGACTATTGATCATTCCTCTGATTATTGATCATTCCTCCGACTATTGATCATTCCTCTGACTATTGATCATTCCTCCGATTATTGATCATTCCTCTGATTATTGATCATTCTTCCGACTATTGATCATTCCTCTGACTATTGATCATTCCTCTGACTATTGATCATTCCTCTGACTATTGATCATTCCTCTGATTATTGATCATTCCTCTGACTATTGATCATTCCTCTGATTATTGATTATTCCTCCGACTATTGATCATTCCTCTGAGTATTGAATATTCCTCTGATTATTGATCATTCCTCTGACTATTGATCATTCCTCTGACTATTGATCATTCCTCCGACTATTGGTCATTCCTCCGACTATTGATCATTCCTCTGATTATTGATCATTCCTCTGACTATTGATCATTCCTCCGACTATTGATCATTCCTCTAATTATTGATCATTCCTCCGACTATTGATCATTCCTCTGACTATTGATCATTCCTCTGACTATTGATCATTCCTCCGACTATTGATCATTCCTCTGACTATTGATTATTCCTCTGACTATTGATCATTCCTCTGACTATTGATCATTCCTCTGACTATTGATCATTCCTCTGACTATTGATAATTCCTCTGACTATTGATTATTCCTCTGACTATTGATTATTCCTCTGACTATTGATCATTCCTCTGACTATTGATTATTCCTCTGACTATTGATCATTCATTCCTCCGACTATTGATCATTCCTCCGACTATTGATCATTCCTCCGACTATTGATCATTCCTCTGATTATTGTTACTGATCATTCCTCTGATGATTGATCATTTCTCTGACTATTGATCATTCATTCCTCTGACTATTGATCATTCCTCCGACTATTGATCATTCATTCCTCCGACTATTGATCATTCCTCCGACTATTGATCATTCCTTTGATTATTGTTATTGATCATTCCTCTTACTATTGATCATTTCTCTGATTATTGATCATTCATTCCTCTGACTATTGATTATTCATCCGACTATTGATCATCCCTCTGATTATTGATCATTCCTCCGACTATTGATCATTCATCCGACTATTGATCAATTCTCTGACTATTGATCATTCCTCTGACTTTTGATCATTCCTCTGACTTTTGATCATTCCTCTGACTATTGATCAATTCTCTGACTATTGATCAATTCTCTGACTATTGATCATTCCTCTGACTTTTGATCATTCCTCTGACTATTGATCATTACTCTGATTATTGATCAATCCTGACTATTGATCATTCCTCTGATTATTGATTATTACTCTGATTATTGCTTATGTTTGTTGATAAACAAGTATTCATAACTTCAATGAGCTCATTGCTTCTGCCTTAAATCATCACATTTTTTAATTAATACATTTTTCGCTAATTGTGATTTTGTATATGTACATTTCTGAACAGTTTCCTCTGATAACAGTCTCTCTACACTGTAATGTGGACTCATGCACTTCCTGTGAAGCTGCTTTGAAATGATGTGTATTATGAAAAGCGCTGATCATTGATCATATTGATCCTTCCTCTAATTATTGATCATTCCTCTGACTATTGATCATTCCTCTGACGAACATTCCTCTGATTATTGATCATTCCTCTGATTATTGATCATTCCTCTGACGATCATTCCTCTGATTATTGATCATTCCTCTGACGATCATTCCTCTGATTGTTGATCATTCCTCTAACTATAGATCATTCCTCTGATTGTTGATCATTCCTCTGACTATTGGTCCTCTGATTATTGATCATTCCTCTGACTAATGATCATTCCTCTGACAATTGATCATTCCTCCGACTATTGATCATTCCCCCGACTATTGATCATTCATTCCTCTATTGACCAATCATTCCTCTGACTATTGATCATTCCTCTGATTGTTGATCATTCCTCTGACTATTGGTCCTCTGATTATTGATCATTCCTCTGACTAATGATCATTCCTCTGACAATTGATCATTCCTCCGACTATTGATCATTCCCCCGACTATTGATCATTCATTCCTCTATTGACCAATCATTCCTCTAACTATAGATCATTCCTCTGATTGTTGATCATTCCTCTAACTATAGATCATTCCTCTGATTGTTGATCATTCCTCTGACTATTGGTCCTCTGATTATTGATCATTCCTCTGACTAATGATCATTCCTCTGACAATTGATCATTCCTCCGACTATTGATCATTCCCCCGACTATTGATCATTCATTCCTCTATTGACCAATCATTCCTCTAACTATAGATCATTCCTCTGATTGTTGATCATTCCTCTGACTATTGATCATTCCCCCGACTATTGATCATTCATTCCTCTATTGACCAATCATTCCTCTAACTATAGATCATTCCTCTGATTGTTGATCATTCCTCTGACTATTGGTCCTCTGATTATTGATCATTCCTCTGACTAATGATCATTCCTCTGACAATTGATCATTCCTCCGACTATTGATCATTCCCCCGACTATTGATCATTCATTCCTCTATTGACCAATCATTCCTCTGACTATTGATCATTCATTACTCTATTGATCATTCATTCCTCTGACTATTGATCATTCATTCCTCTGACTATTGATCATTCCTCTGATTATTGATCATTCCCCCGACTATTGATCATTCCTCTGTTCATTGATCATTCCCCTGACTATTGATCATTCCTCCGACTATTGATAATTTCTCTGATCATTGATCATTCCTCTGATCATTGATCATTCCTCCGACTATTGATCATTCCTCTGACTATTGATCATTCCTCTGACTATTGATCATTCCTCTGATTATTGATCATTCCTCCGACTATTGATCATTTCTCTGATTATTGATCATTCCTGACTATTGATCATTCCCCCGACTATTGATCATTCCTCTGACTATTGATCATTCCCCTGATTATTGATAATTTCTCAGACTATTGATCATTCCTCTGACCATTGATCATTCCCCTGATGATTGATCATTCCTCTGATGATTGATCATTCCTCTGACTATTGATCATTCCCCGGCTATTGATCATTCCTCTGATGATTGATCATTCCTCTGATGATTGATCATTCCTCCGACCATTGATCATTCCTCCGACCATTGATCATTCCTCCGACCATTGATCATTCATTTCTCTGACTATTGATCATGCCTCCGACTATTGATCATTCTCCCGACTATTGATCATTCCCGACTACTGATCATTCCCCCGACTATTGATCATTCCCCCGACTATTGATCATTCCCCCGACTATTGATCATTCCTCTGACTATTGATCATTCCTCTGATCATTGATCATTCCTTCGACTATTGATCATTCCTCTGACTATTGATCATTCCTCCGACTATTGATCATTCCCCTTATTATTGACAATTCCTGACTATTGATCATTCCTCCGACTATTGATCATTCCTCCGACTATTGATCATTCCGCTGACCATTGATCATTCCTCTGACTATTGATCATTCCTCTGACTATTGATCATTCCTCTGACTATTGATCATTCCTCTGACCATTGATCATTCCCCTGATGATTGATCATTCCTCTGATCATTGATCATTCCTTCGACTATTGATCATTCCTCTGACTATTGATCATTCCTCCGACTATTGATCATTCCCCTTATTATTGACAATTCCTGACTATTGATCATTCCTCCGACTATTGATCATTCCTCCGACTATTGATCATTCCGCTGACCATTGATCATTCCTCTGACTATTGATCATTCCTCTGACTATTGATCATTCCTCTGACTATTGATCATTCCTCTGATCATTGATCATTCCTTCGACTATTGATCATTCCTCTGACTATTGATCATTCCTCCGACTATTGATCATTCCCCTTATTATTGACAATTCCTGACTATTGATCATTCCTCCGACTATTGATCATTCCTCCGACTATTGATCATTCCGCTGACCATTGATCATTCCTCTGACTATTGATCATTCCTTCGACTATTGATCATTCCTCTGACTATTGATCATTCCTCCGACTATTGATCATTCCCCTTATTATTGACAATTCCTGACTATTGATCATTCCTCCGACTATTGATCATTCCTCCGACTATTGATCATTCCGCTGACCATTGATCATTCCTCTGACTATTGATCATTCCTCTGACTATTGATCATTCCTCTGACTATTGATCATTCCTCCGACTATTGATCATTCCCCTTATTATTGACAATTCCTGACTATTGATCATTCCTCCGACTATTGATCATTCCTCCGACTATTGATCATTCCGCTGACCATTGATCATTCCGCTGACCATTGATCATTCCTCTGACCATTGATCATTCCTCCGACCATTGATCATTCCTCCGACTATTGATCATTCCTCTGACTATTGATCATTCCTCCGACTATTGATCATTCCCCTTATTATTGACAATTCCTGACTATTGATCATTCCTCCGACTATTGATCATTCCTCTGACTATTGATCATTCCTCCGACTATTGATCATTCCCCTTATTATTGACAATTCCTGACTATTGATCATTCCTCCGACTATTGATCATTCCTCCGACTATTGATCATTCCGCTGACCATTGATCATTCCTCTGACCATTGATCATTCCTCCGACCATTGATCATTCCTCCGACTATTGATCATTCCTCCGACTATTGATCATTCCTCCGACTATTGATCATTCCGCTGACCATTGATCATTCCTCTGACCATTGATCATTCCTCCGACCATTGATCATTCCTCCGACCATTGATCATTCATTTCTCTGACCATTGATCATTCCCCCGACTATTGATCATTCCCCCGACTATTGATCATTCCTCCGACTATTGATCATTCCTCCGACCATTGATCATTCCGCTGACCATTGATCATTCCTCTATTGATCATTCCTCTGACCATTGATCATTCCTCCGACCATTGATCATTCCTCCGACCATTGATCATTCCTCCGACCATTGATCATTCCGCTGACCATTGATCATTCCTCTATTGATCATTCCTCTGACCATTGATCATTCCTCCGACTATTGATCATTCCTCTGACTATTGATCATTCCTCCGACTATTGATCATTCCTCCGACTATTGATCATTCCTTCGACTATTGATCATTCCCCCGACTATTGATCATGCCTCTGACTATTGATCATTCCCCTGATGATTGATCATTCCCCTGATGATTGATCATTCCTCTGATGATTGATCATTCCTCTGACGATTGCTCATTCCTCTGACGATTGATCATTCCTCTGATGATTGATCATTCCTCTGATTATTGATCATTCCTCTGATGATTGGACATGTTTGTGCACAGGTGGGTCTCCCGGAGCCGGTGGCGAAGCGCTGTGTCCATCAGGTGGCCATCGCTCTGGACTATCTCCACTCCAAGAAGCTGGTGCACAGAGACATCAAGCCCGAGAACATCCTAATCTTCGACAAGGAGTGTCGTAAAGTCAAGCTCTCGGACTTCGGCATGACTCGACGTTCCGGCTCTCCGGTGAAGCGCGTGAGCGGCACAATCCCGTACACGGCACCGGAGCTCTGCGACTCGAAGCACGAGGGGTTCAGCGTGGACTACAGCACAGACGTGTGGGCCTTCGGAGTGCTTCTCTTCTGCATGCTCACCGGGAACTTCCCGTGGGAAAAGGCCATGCCTCCCGACTCCTTCTACGAGGAGTTTGTGCGCTGGCAGAGACGGCGAACAAATTCGGTTCCGTCTCAGTGGCGTCGTTTCACAGACGAAGCCCTTCGCATGTTCAGGAAGCTCCTGGCGCTGGAGCAGGAACGGCGATGCTCCGTTAAGGAAGTATTCGCGCATTTCGGGCACCGTTGGATGCTGGATGGGAAAAGCGGCGAAAACCATCATCAGTCGGCGCAGAACTCTTCATCCGAGGAGGAGGAACTGCTCGTGGACCGCATGAAGAAGCAGAGCTTGTCTCCGAAGGCTTCGAAGAGCATCGGTGTGGAGTCGGGATCGGCTCAGCTCTTCACATCGGTGTCCACGAACAGCTCCGTCTCGTCCACCAACAGCTTCGAGCGCTCGTCCCGGGACAGTCCAGCGAGCAGCCGGATCCTCGTCACCACGCCCATCGAGATCTGTGTGTGAACGCACACACGCACCTATGAAACGCACACGTGTATACAATATAGCACTATTATATGGAAGCCCGTTTACGCCACAGTTAAAAAATCGTGCTTTTGTGAATCTTAATGTTTAGGGATGCACGATATATCGGCCACTATATCGGTATCGGCTGATATATGTTTTTTATCGTTATCGGCCTGATAAAAAATGTGCCCGATACATTAAAGCCGATAAATTGTGTATTATTTAATGTTGATTAAAAAAGTTGAGGTTATGAATTAATAAAATTTAAATGATAATTATAATTTTTAACTCATGATTGCAACTTTTACCGCTGGTTTCACAGACAAGGCTGCAGTCTAGTCTCAGACTAAAATGCATGGTTGATCTGTTTTAACTGAAAGCATATATTAAAATATGTCCGTGCCACTGTTTCATCTCAAGATGCACATCAGAAATGTTTTCTAGGGCAAGTTTAGCTACTTCAATGTCCTAATTGAACAGGCTTAATCCTTGCTTAATCTAAGCCCTGTCTGTGAAACCAGGCCTTTGTCATATTTTTGACTTATTGTCATAATTGTGACATTTTATGTCTGAAATTTGACTCATAATAATGACTTTTTTAAATTTCATCTTGGTAAATTTTTACTTAGAATGTCATAATTTCGATCTGTTGACGAAACAAATCTTGAATTCAGATTTTAATTAGTATGTCATAATTATGCCTTTTTATCTCATAATTAACAGTCAAAATGATGACGTACAAAGTCATAATTATGACTATTATAATTATGAGATAAAAAGATGGCTTATCTCATGACTTTGTCATAATTTCGATTCATGTCATAATTTCGATTCATGTCATAATTATGACTTTTTAAGACCGAATTTCGACTATTTAGGTCATAATTTCAAGTAGTCTCTAATTATGACTTGGTATGTAAGTTTGACACTTTATGTTAATTATTTACAAGACAGATTTTTTTTTTTTTTGCTTGATGAAAATGGGCTTCCAGTCACATTAGCGTTAATTCAGCAAAATTGAATGGGCGAAAATGTCAGTTGTTGACCGTCAGAAACTGCTCACACAGAAGTCTCTTTCTTAACACGCCGAAGTCACGTGACAAACTTGAAAATGAGCGAAATCTTTCGCCCTCACGCGAAATTCCCGATGACGTGATTCCTTTTGAAATGACTGCATTTCGCCCGCGAAAATTCGCTGAACAACGATTAACGTGAGCGCATCTTTAAACGCAAAAAAAGAAGACAAATTAAGGGTCTGTTTACACGACACTGTTTTTAACTAAAAGTTTGTCAACGTTGTCGTCTGTACGAGAAAAACGCAAAGAAAAACATTTAAGGTTTTTTTTGCAAATTGTTGTTGTGTAAACAAACCCTTAGTGTGTGTTCGATGTTTGTTTGATTCTCCGGTCGCTCCACTAACATTCCTGACAGAGACTTGCGTGCTTAGAAACAGTCTGCAAAGAAACGTTGCACTGAAACTGTGAAATACCGCGCAATTCACCAATAAACGAGTGGATCGAAAGCTTGAATCCACTTCAGCTCGGGAAGAAATACGAGGGCTTCCCACAAATCTCTAAAGCAATATATGAAGCAAAAAAAAGAAAGGAGAATATCTGGGATCTTCATTCTTGTGAGGAATTCATCTAAATCATTTCTGTGAACAAGCAGTGAGAACTGGGACGTTTATGAGAGCGGATGATGAACTTATGAATGTGTGTTCGAGATTTGCCGTGTACGAATTAGATGTTATTTAAACCCTGCTTTACTTCATGTTCAGTATGTGCAACAAGCGAAAGGTTTTCCCGAGGTTTATGACACTGTCGCAGATAACGCATGTGTTTATACATCGACTTGGAGACCGTTGTTTTTAATTAATTCTTAATTTATCAGGATTCCTAGTATTCAGAAATATATATTTTTTAAGTTGATGAACAAACATCAATATTTTTTATTTAATTTTAGTACTTTAGCACAGTTGTGCCAAACTTATTTTTAATGTGGCTGAAGGTCGGCTGCTTTGACGAACATTAATTGAAAATTATGGATGTTTATTCATGATGTTTTAGAGTATCTCTCAGAGTTTGGCTGTGATTGTTTTATGATATTTCTGTTGCAAAAAAACAACTAGTGAACAACATACAATATCCATCCGTTTGACAGGTTGAAAAGACATTTTTGGCCTACTATACCATTTTTTGTTTGGTGTTCCCCCTTTAAAATATTATCTTATATATTTTCTACATTGGTTTAAACTGAAATGCAAAACAAAGAGCGCAGACGTGCGCGAGCAAACTCAATAATAACTGCATGATGTTGATGAAAACATTGAAAACAAGTGTTTTAAGATTTGTGAGAATTTATGTAATGTGAAATTTTTTTGCCGTCACAATTTCTTGCATAATGTTTCAGAGTGAAATTTTTAGTAGATGACATAGGGCAAAACATCAAGCCAGCCAAATGAATCGTTCGTTTTGTTGTCGTGTTTGTATGCTCTTGTTGTTGTTATTGTTGTTTATTTCTCACTGAGATCAAGAACTACCTGATAAAGCCTGTGCGTGTGAAACACATCTGCTGTCATCTACTGAAACCCACCATTTTCAGATCCCCAGACAGCAACGGTGTCGGCCCAGATCCGGTACATGTGTATTCCACGCGTGCCGGATGTGGGCCGGATCTGGCTGCCACTGTTGCTGTCTGGGTCAGGATGAAAGGGAAGTCTTCATGAAAAGTTTCCAGCTAACAGCACGTCTCAGAACGTTCTCTCAAAGTTACGAACAAACACGTTTCCGGTAACATTAATAGCGCTATTTAATTCAATTCAAGTTTATTTGTACAGCGCTTTTTACAACACACATCATTTCAAAGCAGCTTTACAGAAACTGCATGAGTCCACATTACAGTGTAGAGAGACTGTTATCAGAGGAAACTGTATAAGTATTTCAGAAATGTACATACAAAATCACAGTTAGCTAAAAATGTCTTAATTTAAACAAGGTAATAATTTGAGGCAGAAACAATGAGCTCATTGAAGTTATGAATACTTGTTTGTTAACAAATGATTATGACATTTAGAAAATATAGCATTGGTGCGCGCTGATTCTGTGGCCAGTTGCATAAACTGCTTAGACTAGTCCTAAGAGTTAGTCATTCATTTTTTCCTTTATAGAAATAGGTATTAATTGAATTGGAAAAGTTCAACTTGCCGTCTAACTGCTTTAACATCTCAAACCCAGACGGCAACACAGATCCGGCCCACACCCGGTACATGTGGATTACACGCGTGCCGGATCTGGGCCGACACTATTGGCGGTTTTCCACTGCATGGTAAACCCTTAAAGGAGAACTCCGGTCAATTTTAACATTGAGCTCATTTTTTTGTACATTTGGAGTGCTGTCAGTACAGACAAAAACGACTGGATCACGCCTCCATATGATTTATTGAGTGCACGTCATGAAATCTAGAAACTCTTCTTCTAACCACAGGAGATCTGAACTCTGCGATGCTGCCGCTCACACACACAACTCTGCGATGCTGTCACTCAAACACACAACTCTGCGATGCTGTCACTCACACACAACTCTGCGATGCTGTCACTCACACACACAACTCTGCGATGCTGTCACTCAAACACACAACTCTGCGATGCTGTCACTCAAACACACAACTCTGCGATGCTGCCGCTCACACACACAACTCTGCGATGCTGCCGCTCACACACACAACTCTGCGATGCTGCCGCTCACACACACAACTCTGCGATGCTGTCACTCACACAAAATACTCTGAGATGCTGTCACTCACACACACAACTCTGCGATGCTGTCCCTCAAACACACACAACTCTGCGCTGCTGTCGCTCACACACACAACTCTGCGATGCTGTCACTCAAACACACAACTCTGCGATGCTGCCGCTCACACACACAACTCTGCGCTGCTGTCGCTCACACACACAACTCTGCGATGCTGTCACTCAAACACACAACTCTGCGATGCTGTCGCTCAAACACACAACTCTGCGATGCTCAAACACACAACTCTGCGATGCTCAAACACACAACTCTGCGATGCTCAAACACACAACTCTGCGATGCTCAAACACACAACTCTGCGATGCTCAAACACACAACTCTGCGATGCTGTCGCTCACACACACAACTCTGCGATGCTCAAACACACAACTCTGCGCTGCTGTCGCTCACACACACAACTCTGCGCTGCTGCCGCTCACACACAGACTCGCTGTACTGCTGATGAAACTTGCGACTGTAGTTGCTAACGAAGCTTTTGGGAAAAACAGCCCTGGTCTTTAATAATGTCTGTAAAACCTCAACATCATTCATGGGGTGTTTTAAAAAGATACTAATGTTACTTAGAACTTATTTTAGAATGTTCAGACAGACAACATTCAAAAGTAATGTTCTAATAAAATGTAACATTCCGTAACCAATAAGAAACGCTTCGGTGGCGGAACGAACGCTTTCTTAACTTGATGGGAACGTTGGCGGAGCGTATTTTGTTGGCAGGGTGAAGGACTTCAGCAGTTCTTTTATTGGAATTAGTTTGTCTTTGTGTTTTATTGGTAACACTTTACAATAAGGTTCATTAGTTAATGTATGAACTAACATGAGCAATACATTTCTTTCCATTATTAATCTTAGTAACGTTAGTTAATAAAAATCCAGCTGTTCATGTTAGTTCACAGTGCAGTAACTAATGTTAACTAATACAACCTTTGCTTTTAATAATGTATTAGTAAATGTTGAAATGAATATTAATAAATTCTGTAGAAGTATTGTTCATTCATATTAAATAAGGTAGTTCACTAAATGAACCGTATTGTAAAGTGTTAGTGTTGTATCTTGCGCTACACGTCTGCATGAGCTTCAACATGTATTGGGAGTAAAAGCTTGTCACGTTCAGAAGAACATAAATATCATGTTCTTGCATATCATAGGCGTGCAACAGCTCAGCTACACTTCCTGAACATGTTTCTGTTCGAGCAACACCTGCGAGCCTGGAGACGTAGCGCTGGGCCCCCGGTCGAGCTGAGTTTGGGTCCAGCTCCCAACACACGTCTGAACCCCGTCTGCAACAACCGTCTTCCTGGAAGCTCACATTTATTCGGAAATAAATCGACTAAAATGAGCACGTGTTTGAGTCTCTGGCTAAATACAGGAAATGATGCGAGTAGCAGACATTAATCAGCTATGAGCAAGTATAAATGAGTGAGACCAGCGTAAGGCAAAATAAAGGAAGCCAGTTTATTACGCTGACCAGCTCGCTTTAGTCAGTTCAAGATCTATACATTTTGGGGTAAGAATGTGGACAAGAACACAAGAGAACCCTGAGATTAAGATTTAACAACATTTGAGAAACACAACGCAAACAAAAATGGTTTTTGGTACATTTGGTGTGATGCAAAAACGTCACAATTCAATCAAGCTACAAAAAAAAAGTTGCACATGAGTTTGGCACAAACACGTCAGCTCATCTTAAACTTTGGACAAAAACACTGAAACACAATCTCTAGACTCTAATGCACTGCGTCTCAACATCCCTGTCTTTCATTGCAAATAAAAGAAGTGCTTCCTCGTGAAAATCAAATACACTGATTTGTCTTAGCAAGGCAGCAACAAATTAAGAAACCCACTTTTAACATAAAAAAGAAGTTCAGCATTTTACAAATGTTGAATTGAAATACTTTGCTTAATGTTCAATGTCCAAATGAATCTTTTCTGAAGTCGCATTACCTTCAGGTCATCAAGATAATGTCATCACTCATGTTCGCATGTACGTGCACACAACATCCACTGACAGTGGGTAAAAAATGTATATTTTTGTAATACACTAATATTCAGCATTTCTTACAATAAAACATGTTTGTAAAACATCCGATTAATGCACGTTACATGTGGACACACGTTCAGTGTGTAAATGTGACGTCGACAGGAAGAATCGGTGGATTAAACACCACAATTTGGGCCTTGAATTCAGAAATTAATAAAATCATCTTCGACAAAAAACATATTTTCTCTTTTTTTTATACACAAAGTGCCCTTCAAAATTGCTTGCATAAACGGTCTCCACAACATAAAGCAGCTGTCGTCCCCCTTCCTGCACTTCAGCTTCTGGAAATGCTTGTTCGTAAAGAACGGTTTTCCATGTGACTGAATATATACTGATGATTATGATGATTATGAAGAGGGATTTACATTCTGACAAGCAGTATATTTAAAATTCAGTTAATAAATTAAGACAGAATTAAAACAAGAATTATTATATAACAATAATTTTGCCCCCAGATATAAATATGAAAACCCATATTGTGGAAAAGCATATGAAAGGAGGTGGTGTGTCGTCACAGTCTTCGCGGCCGCGTCTCGTGTGCAGCGCCGGGTGTCGAGTGTGCACGGGATCGCCCAGAACTTCCTCTCTGAGGGGCCACCCGGAGGTCAGAGGTCAAACACACTCTGGGGACCACGAACAGGTGCACAATAAAACACTGTTTTATAGAATGCATTCAAACATGCACACGTTTGGATTCGAGCTGAATGAGAGAAGCGTGAGACACGTTTATATAATACATATTTTTAGTTTAGATTTAATTTTGTTCATCTCTATTCTGAATAGCGGTAACACTTCACAGTAAGCTTTCATTGGTTAATACGAGTAATTGCATTAGTTAACTCTTTCCCCGCCAGAGTTTTTGATCATTTCCACAGTTATATTTCGTGGAATGAATATCTGATCATGCAACATATCAAAAGAAAGAACACCCTCTTCTTTTAAACAAATAAACCCGTTTAATTTGAGGTTCATGCATTCTTTTTTTAGCAACACTTGAATGCGAGTTTCATTAAAAAGAAAAATTGAGCATCAACATTTCATTCTGTAAGATTTTGCAGTTTTGATTTATATGCTGTTTAATGTTGATGATCGCGTAATTTTACATATGCATATAATTACATATGATATCTCTCGTTTCTGCTGTTCTTCTCCAGTGTTTAGATCAGGAGATGTGTTATAGCGCCCCCTACAGTATAACACGGAAAGTAATAAATTAATAATTTATTAATAAATTAAATAAATACTGTCACATAAGTAGCGCTCATTATTAGTTAAAGCATTAATAAACGTCTCCTAACAGGACCTTACTGTAAAGTGTTCCTTGAATACCATTAAATGGATTTGCTGGAGTGGAGAACTAAAATACCTTTATAGTGTTAATGATGTTTGTAAATGTTGTTTAATGATATTTTACATTAGTTTTTGAAGACTTTTCCACTGATGTGTCTTTTTTTCTCTCAACAATGCAGTTTTGACAGAGGAATGATTTGTGTTAATATATATATATATATATATACGGATTCCCTCTATTTTATATAGTCTGTATTTATAGCACTAAAGCTAAAAACGCTTGATTTATGTGCATGTAGTGAATGCAGAAACAGGACATTAAGAGAAGTGTGTTTTGTTGAGCTCAAACCTCTTCTCCAGTGTCACCTGTTGATTTGGCCATACGATGATCCTTTAATGGACTTGTTCTAATGCATCAGAGGAACAAAATGACAAAAAGCACAACATGGAGCATCTTCATTTTAAAATACTCACTTAAAAATAAATATTCAAATCTAATACTTAAAGTCCCCCTGTGGTGAGAATCCAGCTTTAATGTTGTTTATGTGTGTATGTGGTGTTTTTAATACGCTTTAAGACACATGTGTAAGTTCATAAGTCGACAGAGTATTTTCTGCTTAAAACTGCAGTGAACCAAAGACAGTCTCAAAAACACGGTGTGAAATCGCTGGTGTTTCTGACGTCACAAACGACCTTGTAACCAATCAGATCAACGTGTGCTCGTCAACCAGTGGATCTCTGAGTGAGTGAGTGAGTGGAGGCGGGGCTCATTTGCATATTCATAGAACCACGCATACTAAATGAGGCAAGGGTGTCGAGTTACATTCAAGATATTTTAAGGCAAGAAGAATTATTTTCAAGGAAAAAACATTTAAATATGTCATTTTGGTGATCAAAGATGAGTTTTAAGGGATACAATTATTGCCTACAGGGGGACTTTAAATATTTGAAATTGTCATCTAGAAAAAGGTAGAAAAAATTAAACATATACCTTGTGCTTTCTGCATTTCATTGAGTAATTATCCTCATTTAATACACAACCTATAATAAAGATGAGGAAACACATCAATTATTCCTGAAGAGAATTAAGTGAACAACTAAAACAAACAAACAAAAATAAAAACCCTTTAGGAAGTTAACAGCAAATCATAATAAAAATCTCTAATGTAAGATTATCTTTCCAAGGTTTACAAGTTTAAATCCAACTCATATCACATAATGTAAAAAAGTTAAATAAACACATAATACATATATAAATATTTACATATACATTATATATATGCAGATCGCTATCAAAAGGCCCGTTTCCAAACAATGCAATGCGTTAAATCCTGTTCTCCACGACATCACAACTGTGGCCTTATGAACATGAAATACTGTTGATGAAAAAGACTTAAAAATAATACATCTACATTTCTTCTTCAAAAAAGAAAGGCAGCAAAAACTATGATAGGCTGTTATAAGAAGCCTCCACGCCTGCGGTTGCCAGATCTTTACTCCTAAAAGGAACATTTTCTTCCCAGTGTTTAATTAACTTTGCAATCTGGCAACCATGAGAATAAAGCGCTGATGTTTATTGATCTGCATTGAGATATTCTGCTCAGTCTGTGTTCCTTCACAAAAGCTACTTGAGATGTTTGACTAAATATGCATAAACTGTAATAAATCCAAACATAATCTCGACCATATTGTTTGTGGTTGCGGAATAAATGCACTTACGTACCTCTGTGTGACAATACAGTATTGATTGCTGTTGTTTTAATAGAATAACAATAATGTCATTTAGAAATCCTATTGGAAATTAGATTGTTTTAGCTTTTGAGTTCTACAAGTTTTCATAATGTAGAGTGTACATTTATATGATAATATTATAAAAGAGGGAACTAGAGTACAGTAAAATAAACCATGAGTTGACATTCTCTTGATATGCGTTTATAAGTGAAAGTGCAAAAAAAAAAATTTTAACATGACAACAATCATGATCAGTAATCAAGACTACAATTTTGAGCAAAATAGTTGCAATTATCAGTTAACCATTTAGCAGCATGACTAAAAAAAATTAAATTTTCTGTGACAAAAACTAATTCAAATTCCCAGACGTTAAGGCCTGGTTTCACTGACTTAAGCTTTTAATGTTGTTTATGTGTCTATGTGGTGTTTTTAATATGCGTTAACACAAATCATGTGTAGATTCATAAGTGGACAGCATTGCTGAGTATTTTCTGCTTAAAACTGCAGTGAACCAAAGACAGTCTCAAAAACACGGTGTGAAATCGCTGGTGTTTCTGACGTCACAAACGACCTTGTAACCAATCAGATCAACGTGTGCTCGTCAACCAGTGGATCTCTGAGTGAGGGAGTGAGTGGAGGCGGGGCTCATTTGCATATTCATAGAACCGCGCATACTAAATGAGGCAAGGGTGTCGAGTTACATTCAAGTTATTTTAAGCCATGAAGAATTTATTTTCAAGGGGAAAACGTTTAAATGTCATTTTGGTGATCAAAGATGAGTTTTAAGGGATACAACACAACAATTGACTAAAGGAGGTTTTAAGACTAATTAAAAATTAGCTGGCAAAATGAACCTTACAACATGCGTGTATTGTGCAACATCGTCCTTGTCGTGTCTCTCACCTGACTGAACCGCACACATGTAGTGATACTTGTTCAGGCAGCCTTTGAAAACGCATCCCAACGTTGCTCCACGTTTTTGGCAAGTCGAACAAACCTAGAGAAAAAAACAATTGAGTGTCATTATTGCAGAGCGTTTGATGTCAAAGAGTTAGTTCACCCAAAAATGTAAATTAGCCCATGATTTACTCACCCTGAAGCCATCCTAGGTGTGTACGACATTCTTCTTTCAGACAAATACAATCAGAGTTATATAAAAAAATATCCTAGCTCTTCCAAGCTTTATAATGGGAGTCAATGGGTATATATTTTTGGAAGTCCATAAAAGTCCATCTATCCATCATAAAAGTGCATCTATCCATCATAAAAGTGCATTTATCCATCCATCATAAAAGTGCATTTATCCATCCATCATAAAAGTGCATTTATCCATCCATCATAAGTGCATTTATCCATCCATCATAAAAGTGCATCCATCCATCATAAAAGTGCATTATCCATCATAAAAGTGCATTATCCATCATAAAAGTGCATCTATCCATCATAAGTGCATTTATCCATCATAAAAGTGCATCTATCCATCATAAAAGTGCATCCACCCATCATAAAAGTGCATTTATCCATCATAAAAGTGCATCTATCCATCATAAAAGTGCATCCACCCATCATAAAAGTGCATCCATCCATCATAAAAGTGCATTTATCCATCATAAAAGTGCATCCACCCATCATAAAAGTGCATTTATCTATCATAAAAGTGCATTTATCCATCATAAAAGTGCATTTATCCATCATAAAAGTGCAGCTATCCATCATAAAAGTGCATTTATCCATCATAAAAGTGCATCTGTCCATCATAAAAGTGCATCTATCCATCCTTCATAAAAGTGCATCTATTCATCATAAAAGTGCATCCACCCATCATAAAAGTGCATCTGTCCATCATAAAAGTGCATCCACCCATCATAAAAGTGTATCTGTCCATCATAAAAGTGCATTTATCCATCATAAAAGTGCATTTATCCATCATAAAAGTGCATCTGTCCATCATAAAAGTGCATTTATCCATCCATCATAAAAGTGCATCTATCCATCATAAAAGTGCATCTATCCATCATAATAGTGCCCCACACGGTTCTGGCGGGTTAATAAAGGCCATCTGAAGTGAAGCGATGCGTTTGTGTAAGAAAAATATCCATATTTGTCGGCGCCGATAGCCGCCATTGTGCTTCAGGCGACCCGAGTTCAAGTCCCGGCTCGTGGACCTTTCCCGATCTCGTCCCCCATCTCTCTCTCCCACCTCACTTCATGTCTAGCTACTGTCCTATCCTAATAAAAGAAAAATGGCAAAAAAGAAATCTTTAAAAAAGAAAAATATCCATATTTAATACTTAATCCATATTTAATACTATCATGAATAGATGCCCGTTGATGGACTTCCAAACAAATATACCCATTCACTGCCATTATAAAGCTTGGAAGAGCCAGGACATTTTTTATATACCTCTGATTATATTCGTCTGAAAGAAGAATGCCATAAACACTTAGGGTGACTTCAGGGTGAGTAAATCATGGGCTAATTTTCATTTTTGCGTGAGCTAACCCTTTAAGGAATCCGTGTATCTGAAATCTTACCGACACTTTCGCCAACCTGACGGCTTTCTCCAGCCCGTAGAGTTTCCCCTGAACCAGAAAGACGCCGGCGGCCCATACGGCACAGTCCTGGTGGAGCCAGTGTTCGTAAGCGTCAAGAGGAACCACAGGAGGGCTAAACCAATCAGTGGCAGCGTCCATCTTAGGTTTTTTCACTGTCATACTTGTACACGTCTCGTTCCATCTCAACTCGCGGAAAGAGTTCGTCCAATTGCCTCTAGAAGACGGATCCGAGTCACTATTATCCTCCTCCTCTAACGGATTGGGAATGACTTTAGAGGCCGATTTGTAGCCTTCAGGGAAATACGGTCCATGCAAGTCTCCAAGGTCGTTCGTGTTCGCCGATCCCCCGCAGAGACAGCAAACTAGCACGTCGTTCCGCGAGCCATCCGCGCAAAATCGACCGTACTGCAGTCCCGGACTCGCAGGCATCATTCCCGAAACAATCCCAGCAGACGCCGAGCGCTTCCCACGCTTGTTCTCCGGATCGTTCACAACCGTACAGGTGGGAAAGTCCTTGAGATGCACGCGCACATACGGCGAAAAGCCCTCGTCCCGAACCACCTCCTTCTCTTCCTTGCAGTTCAGACATTTGAGTTTAATCTCGGGTTCCTGCGGTTGGAAAAGGGACGTGTGGTCGAATTTGCTTTTGTGTTTCTTTCGTTTCCGTTTGCTAGCGTGAGATTTTTTCGCAGTAGTTGGACGTTTTAGGGCGCTCGTTTCTTTTGGCGGGATTTCAGGGCGACTGATTTGACAGTTTCTTGTCTTTTTATTTGCTGATTGGTAAAATGCATCTAAAGTCTTTGCAGAAGATGAGGTAGATCTTTCTTGGCATCTCCGTGAGCGTCTGATTTCTGTTTGTTCTTTCTGTAAATGCAATGCTTTCTTTTCTTCGGCATCATCATGCATCCTTTCCAGCAAAGTGGAGGACATGTTTTTCTTGGACTTCCTCGCCTGAGGTTTTATTGCACGTACGCGACTCGATTTGTACCTGGTGGGTTGGATGTTTTGAACAATGGCTCCCATCCTTGTGCCTCTCCGGGCTCTCGGAGGAAGTTTTTTCCTCTCGAACGTCTTCTTGGTGGCGAGCGAAGACAAACCATTGCTTGTTTTGAATGCATCCATGTTTGTTTGATCTGCAGATTCACTGTTGATGGACTCGGGTGGTTTGTCGCAGGACAATTCTGTTGTGAGATCAGACTCCTTTTCTTGCTTTTGCTTCCCATCAACTGCTTCTCTGCTCGTCAACATATTCTCCATTTGCTCTGCTGAAGTTGATTCGGGATCAGTTGATTTGGGATCAGTCAACACATTCTCCATTTGCTCTGCTGAAGTTGATTCGGGATCAGTTGATTCGGGATCAGTCAACACATTCTCCATTTGCTCTCCTGAAGTTGATTCGGGATCAGTTGATTCGGGATCAGTCAACATATTCTCCATTTGCTCTGCTGAAGTTGATTCGGGATCAGTTGATTCGGGATCAGTCAACACATTCTCCATTTGCTCTGCTGAAGTTGATTTGGGATCAGTTGATTCGGGATCAGTTGATTTGGGATCAGTCAACACATTATCCATTTGCTCTATTGAAGAAGATTCGGGATCAGTTGATTCGGGATCAGTTGATTTGGGATCAGTCAACACATTCTCCGTTTGCTCTGCTGAAGTTGATACGGGATCAGTTGATTCGGGATCAGTCAACACATTCTCCATTTGCTCTGCTGAAGTTGATTCGGGATCAGTCAACACATTCTCCATTTGCTCTGCTGAAGTTGATTCGGGATCAGTTGATTTGGGATCAGTCAACACATTCTCCATTTGCTCTATTGAAGAAGATTCGGGATCAGTCAACACATTCTCCATTTGCTCTATTGAAGAAGATTCGGGATCAGTTGATTTGGGATCAGTCAACATATTCTCCATTTGCTCTGCTGAAGTTGATTTGGGATCAGTTGATTCGGGATCAGTCAACACATTCTCCATTTGCTCTATTGAAGAAGATTCGGGATCAGTCAACACATTCTCCATTTGCTCTATTGAAGAAGATTCGGGATCAGTCAACACATTCTCCATTTGCTCTATTGAAGAAGATTCGGGATCAGTCAACACATTCTCCATTTGCTCTATTGAAGAAGATTCGGGATCAGTCAACACATTCTCCATTTGCTCTATTGAAGAAGATTCGGGATCAGTCAACACATTCTCCATTTGCTCTATTGAAGAAGATTCGGGATCAGTCAACACATTCTCCATTTGCTCTATTGAAGAAGATTCGGGATCAGTCAACACATTCTCCATTTGCTCTATTGAAGAAGATTCAGGATCAGTCAACATATTCTCCATTTGCTCTGCTGAAGTTGATTCGGGATCAGTTGATTCGGGATCAGTCAACACATTCTCCATTTGCTCTATTGAAGAAGATTCGGGATCAGTCAATACATTCTCCATTTGCTCTGCTGAAGTTGATTCGGGATCTAATGGACCAATGAAGTCTTGGTTTAACGACACGGCGAAGCTTGCGGCTCCCGGTTCGTTTGGTAAAATGACTGGCTCCTTGGATCTGGAGATAAGAAAGACGAGCTCTGGGTTTGCATTCGGACACAATCCCTCTGGATTGTCCTCCGGGAATCCTCCCTCGAAGGGTCCGACGTTCCACAGGGAATTAGCAGCTCCATTCTGAAGTTCGTCTACGCTGATGGGAAACCTGCACTCGCCGGGATCGGCTTGTAAAGACTTGAGCGTTTCCAAAGCTAGGTTTTCCATTTCCGGAGGTTGTTGAAGATAGCAGAACGCCGCTACATTCTCCACAACTTGAGCCGGCGACATGAAGCCGAAAGGCTCGCAAGATGCTAATCCGACCGGAACAGACACTTGCTGGAGACAGTGTTGATCCACCTCCACCGGGAGCGCTGCGTCTCCCACGTCTTTCCCGGGATCATAGGCACGAAGGAACGCCGGAGGAACCCCATAAACCGGGGAATGCTCTGAGAAGACATGAGACCGGCTCAGGTACGATAGCATGACGGTCGTGTTGGAAAACGCATCGTCCGGTTGGATCTGCTCTGTGGGAAGCGGATCAGAGTCGTTCTCGGGAAGAATCGTCCCGTTGCTGGTCCCAGGATTTACGAACCAGCCCGGCGCCTGCACGACACGCAAGGCATCGATGGGATTCGCTTTTAACAGGCATTCCTCTCGGTTCCGCGTCAGATCGAAGATGTTGGGAAGGACAGACAGATCCTGAGGCTGTAAACCATCGGAGTTACTGGGAGGCTCTTCCATATCAACTGGGAGAAGAAACAGAACTGTCAGTTTTATTTGAAGGGATATTTCACCCAAAAATTAAAATTCGGTCATAATTTACTCACCCTCATGTCGTTCCAAATAGGGATGCATGATATGAAAATTGACCGATAATTCTTTATATTTGAAAGCCGATAATCGCTATATTGGCCGATGAATCTAAATCCAAATTTTTATATAATTTTTGAGAGCCTGATTACAAAAACAAAAGTCTCATCATGTCCCAATAACACAATTATAATGATGTTCTCATGATCATGTTATGTAGCCGATATGACAATATGTTGCACTTAACTCTATTTTCCTTTTTGAAGTGATTCCAATCATATTTCAAGCAATTCAAAACCATCATGTTGAACACATCGCATTTGAAGCGTCTCAGCTGAAGGATATAATCCTTTATTTATCAGCTTTAATATATCGGCAACATGTTCTTATCAGGGCGATAACGATAACATTAAAAATTATCATGTATCAGCCGATACCGATATTGTGGCCGATATATCGTGTATACCTCTTTCCAAACTCATAAGACTTTTGTTCACCTTTGGAACACAAATGAAGACATTTTTTTATGAAATCTGAGAGATTCCTGATTCATCTGGATTTATTTATTTAAAAATAAAAAAGATAATATGTAAAAACAAAAACAAAGATCAGTTAGACTCTCTACAGCTGGTGATATGCCGAAGAAATAAGTTTTTAATTTGGACTTTGGAAAATTGTGAAAAAAATTATGTTAATGTTCCCTTAAATTATCAACACACTACTTAATATCAGATGTAAACAACATTAAATTTATGAAATCTGTGTTGGTGACGTTTGCACAACAGTGGAAACTTTACGCAAGAGTTTTCGTGCAATGAAGAGCATTGCTTAGAAAAGACAAGCAGGCACAATAAAGTTTAATATTTTAATATACCACGTTACAAAATGATGTTTTTAATTTTATTTTACATTATTACTTCATCAGAATGGTAGAAAATCTGCCAATAGCTATTTATGAACACACATGCAAAAAAAAAAAAATAATAATAATAATAACAATAATATATATATATATATATATATATATCCAAATACAAAACGCAAATAAGGAATATTTCCTTCATTTCTCCAGCCAGAATTGAAATATCTTTACTCTTGATAACTTAAACAATGTATTAATTTAAAACAACATGAAATATTTTTCTCTAATATTTGTATTTTATATAGAAATAAATAGTGCATAATTAAAGACGTAAATATAGTCTAGTACAACTAAATCCCTAAAATTACAAAATATTAAAGAAAAACTTTTTCTGAAACAAAATATGCATTTCATCATACCACTGAAAGTTAGATTTACTGTCTTTGACCTGTTTGCTGAATACCAAAGGGTTAATATATACCACGGTGAAGTATTACCATAGTACTATGTTAAGATATTTACACAATATTTTAAAGATTACCACGAATTACTTTCTGTACTTCAGGTTAGTGTCTGATACTTCATAATTCTCTTTTGTACTCCCGTATTTGATGTAAAACCGTAATCTCACGACGAGGCCTTACAAAGGAAGCCCTGCTATATGTAATACACTCACATTCAAGCGCTTTAATGGGGTTATTTAGATTTGGATTTGTTATTTTATTCCGTTTATCAGTCGAGGTTCACTGCGACTGTGATTCTGTGACGCTTTTCCGTGTTATGCTAACGTTAGCATAGCATGATGTTAGCATTCACGCTAACATATATTCTGGGGGCAACAAAAAAACGCGCCCAACAAACGCGTGTCGTAATGAAACCCATTGAAACCTTGATGAATCGATCATAGGTTAGACGCTACGAACGCGCTCATAGCCTCGCGTTATAACGCGCCGCGAGCGAAACAAAGAGAGCGCGTGCAGACTCACACACTCACCCGTTTCTTCAGCACAGCAGTGTAACCTCCATCACACTAACACTACACACACTCCTCGGCTGCAGAACAGAGTGTGTTTGGGTTGGACTGAATAACGCATGAAACTGGAGCTTCTCATACTTTAGTTGAGGCTGCGCTGCTGTCAGGCATGATGCGCCACCGCGCATGCGCAGCGTTCTGGGGCTGTTGTAGTGAGTCCGGGAATGTTCAGCTCGATGTGGTTATAATGCAACATAAGATGTTCATTCAATATGGAAGACCATTTCCGCCACGTGAGAAAACAAATGCATAATTATGAGATGAAGTCACAACTATGACATCAAAAGTCGAAATTATGACATACTAGTCATGTTAACAGGACTTTGTCATATTTGACTTTCTCAGTCAAAATATCTATCTTTTTATCTCAAATATGACTTAGTATGTCATTCTTTCGACTTTTGTTATAATAAAGATTTGCAAAAGCATGACTTTATGTGGTATTATATTATGGGGCTTCCATTTAAGTGTGTGTACACACGTATACACACACACACTCACAATCTTTTGGGAATAATTTCATAGCCAAAATTGATTAACTGGCAAATTATGCAATCAATTTGCTTAATTTTAATTGACTGACAGCCCTAATTGTCATTTAACTTCATTATTTACACACACACAAATAGATTAATAATTATAATAATGGAATATAAATAAATGACACATTAATCAGTGAGAAAGAGGGTGCAAAAATATTTATTGCTAATAAACCTGTCGTCAGTTCGTGTACATTTGCAGTATATTTACAATAATGTATAGATGAATGGAAATGTGAGACAAAAAATTCATAATATTTAAATAAATACAAAGGACTGCCACTGAACAAACACTACAGACTTTATCAGCTTGAAGAAACAAGAAAACTCCCATTCTCACGAGTGGACTGTTATTAATTCATAACGCCAGCCTAATACAACCATGTTTTATACTTTAGTGTGTCTTACAGTCATTATTGGTCCTTTATTGAAGACGCTGGAGTTAATAATGCAAGCGTTGACGGCTCGAGCACATCTAGCATCACACGCATGATTACTGCCACTGCTCGTTAGCGTCTTCGAGTCGTTACGAAGTTACTTACTCCACACAAACTAAAGAGTTAAAACAGTAGCTCACACGGTCGTGTTTAGTGTACGCATGATAGATGCTTCGTTAAAAACAAAGTATTTACATTAAGACATGGCGATGAAAACCAACAAAACAAAATGTCACAGTAACTGAAGTGCATGAAATTCAGACTATAGACATAAAACTCAAACTTCATACCATGTTTAATATAGGCTGTGATCAGTGTGTCTCTAAGTGATTAATTACTGGGCTAAAATACGGTGTTTTATTAACGTGCAGCCGCTTGACCAATCAGAAGTCCTTCGTGTCCTTGTTGTCGAGCAAGTGGAGTCGTTGTTCAGCCGTCAATCCTTCTTTCAGACTCTGAGGACGGAGCAGAAGAGAAAGATATTCAGATTTAATGTTTCGAAACGGTTTGTGCAAGGAAATGTAAATGACACATGCCAAAGCAACCCAAACAAAAAACATGATTATTGACTAATGTTTCATGCTTCTTCTAGGGCTGCCAGCTGATAGTGATATAACCGCTAGTCAACCGCTAGTCGACTAGAAGAGGCTCACACCGTGTGCTAGCGCCGCGCAATAAAAGCTGTATAAATAAATCATGTTAATCAGAGTTTTTGTCCTAACCGGCGACACACGGCGATTCTGTTTTAGAAACGGTTTATATTTTTCTGCGCCGTCGCGCTGGAACAACAAACACAAAGTGTGGCAATGCTAATCTCAGGTGCTGTTTATGTGCTTTATGTAATGTTAAAAGCGTGTAATGTGACTGAATAGCGTTCAGCGATCCAGCTTTGTAGCTGTAAAAGCAAGAATTGATAATTCACCTCAGATCTTGAAATTAAACAAATGGAAACAAGAACGGTCAAACTGTGAACAAACAAGTGTATTCTTTGACAAAGATTGTTTTAGTAACTCAGTAGCCTATGTGTTTTTAATAATGAATTTGATTATGTACTCATCTACGGCAAGCCGCTTTAACTTTTATTCATTTCCAGGATATGAATTGCTGATGCCTGTAGTTGTATGTTCACTAGTGAAATGTCACCAGAGGCTGCCATTCAAAATCAAAATGTTGATATCAAGAATTGATTTCTTACTAGTAGAAATATTATTTTTGATATCAATAATTACATTGTTACTAGTAAAAATACGAATTCCTGATATCAATAATTTAATTGTCACTAGTTGTAATGTATATTCTTGATATCAACAATTGAATTGCTTCTAGTAAACATTTTCATTTTTGATTTCTGATATCAATATTTCAGATATCTAAAATGGCTTTCTTACTAGTAACAATCACATTCATGATATCAGAAATTAACATTTTCACTTGTAGCAATTCAATTGTTGATATCAAGAATAAAGATTTTTACTAGTAATGATTGTATTTCTGATTTGTGAAATTGGAAATTTCAACTACTAACTCTTGATATCAACAATTGATTTTGAATGGCAGCCTATGGTGATATTTCACTAGTGAAAATACAATTACAGATATCAGCAATTATAGTTTTTACTAGTTGAAATTCAATTGTGGATATCAAGAATTAGCATTGTTATAGTACAAATCTAATTCCTGATATCAATAACTATAATTTTAACTAGTAAAAACGTAATTGTTGATATCAAGAAATAGTATCCTAGAAATGCATAAAAGTTCAAACGGCTTGCCGCGAGACTCCGCCCACACGCTGCTCTGATTGGCTGTGGGTTTTGATTGATTTTGACGCATCAGTCGCGTCACGTCTAGTGTGGACATACAGATTATTTGTCGCTGGAATCTGGTTACGACACGGTGTTAGTCGACCAAAATTATATCAGTCGTTTAGTCGCAGAATAAAAAAGTGCTGAAATCATACAAGTTGTAACGGACAGATCGTCAACGGCAGGAAATCCAAACATTCCCCATTCATTTATCCACATCAAATATGGCTAATATCACTTAAACATGCAAGTAGCAGCAACTTTACAAGTCTAATGTTAACTAGATAAACGTGTGCTATTATTAGTGTTGTGATGAGAGAGTGTTTACTGCATTATTACAGGCGCGATTACTCACATTTAACTTAAGATACTCCGGCATTTTTGCTCATACAGATAACAGTAATGCAAAGGGTCTACTTTTATTTCTGTAAACTCACAATAACATATACTTATAATAACGTATACTTGCCTCACAGACATGAGAAATATATCTATAGAAAGCTTGACATTTTTACATTTGAATAAACAGATTCCAATGGAAAATGAATATTCTCCGATTATGTAATCCGTATGAAACGAGCATATAGGCGGAGATGACGAGTCAGCATCGTGACTTAATCTCTGCAGCCCAAAACACAGAAGCACTACCAATAAATTATTAAAATGTTTAGACAGTCTCATTCAGTTTTTTCCACGGCACATTCATTATCATTACGTGTTCCAGCTTTATGTTTGAATTTGAGCGCTGATTAGGCTATACGTATTTTATACAGGCAATTTAAAGCACATTATTATGATTTATGGCTCATTAATATAAACGCACGATTAGTCGACTAATAGCTTAAATAAACGATTACTAGTCGAATAGAAACATCTTTAGTCGAGGGCAGCCCTAGCTTTTTCTATTGCATTTAAACCCCGTGACCTCTCTCTGACGGAAACATGAACCTGTGAGCCACACACACCAGCACACGTGACCCCCGTGACCTCTCTCTGACGGAAACATGAACCCGTGAGCCACACACACCAGTACACGTGACCCCCGTGACCTCTCTGACGGAAACATGAACCCGTGAGCCACACACACCAGCACACGTGACCCCCGTGACCTTTCTGACGGAAACATGAACCCGTGAGCCACACACACCAGCACACGTGACCCCCGTGACCTCTCTCTGATGGAAACATGAACCCATGAGCCACACACACCAGCACACGTGACCTCTCTCTGATGGAAACATTAACCCATGAGCCACACACACCAGCACACGTGACCTCTCTCTGATGGAAACATTAACCCATGAGCCACACACACCAGCACACGTGACCTCTCTCTGATGGAAACATGAACCCGTGAGCCACACACACCAGCACACGTGACCTCTCTCTGACGGAAACATGAACCCGTGAGCCACACACACCAGCACACGTGACCCCCGCGACCTCTCTGACGGAAACATGAACCCATGAGCCACACACACCAGCACACGGGACCCCCGTGACCTCTCTCTGATGGAAACATGAACCCATGAGCCACACACACCAGCACACGTGACCCCCGTGACCTCTCTCTGATGATGGAAACATGAACCCGTGAGCCACACGCACCAGCACACGTGACCCCCGTGACCTCTCTCTGACAAAAACATGAACCCATGAGCCACACGCACCAGCACACGTGACCCCCGTGACCTCTCTCTGACGGAAACATGAACCCGTGAGCCACACACACCAGCACACGTGACCTCTCTCTGACGGAAACATGAACCCATGAGCCACACACACCAGCACACGTGACCCCCGTGACCTCTCTCTGACGGAAACATGAACCCATGAGCCACACACACCAGCACACGTGACCCCCGTGACCTCTCTCTGATGGAAACATGAACCCATGAGCCACACACACCAGCACACGTGACCTCTCTCTGACGCAAACACGAACCCGTGAGCCACACACACCAGCACACGTGACCCCCGCGACCTCTCTCTGACGCAAACACGAACCCGTGAGCCACACACACCAGCACGCGTGACCTCTCTCTGACGGAAACAGGAACCCGTGAGCCACACACACCAGCACACGTGACCCCCGCGACCTCTCTCTGACGGAAACATGAACCCGTGAGCCACACACACCAGCACGCGTGACCCCCGCGACCTCTCTCTGACGGAAACATGAACCCGTGAGCCACACACACCAGCACACGTGACCCCCGCGACCTCTCTCTGACGGAAACACGAACCCGTGAGCCACACACACCAGCACACGTGACCCCCGTGACCTCTCTCTGACGGAAACACGAACCCGTGAGCCACACACACCAGCACACGTGACCCCCGTGACCTCTCTCTGATGGAAACATGAACCCATGAGCCACACACACCAGCACACGTGACGCCCGTGACCTCTCTCTGACGGAAACACGAACCCGTGAGCCACACACACCAGCACACGTGACCCCCGTGACCTCTCTCTGATGGAAACATGAACCCATGAGCCACACACACCAGCACACGTGACCCCCGTGACCTCTCTCTGACGGAAACATGAACCCGTGAGCCACACACACCAGCACACGTGCCCCCCGTGACCTCTCTCTGACGGAAACATGAACCCATGAGCCACACACACCAGCACGCGTGACCCCCGTGACCTCTCTCTGACGGAAACATGAACCCATGAGCCACACACACCAGCACACGTGACCCCCGTGACCTCTCTCTGATGGAAACATGAACCCATGAGCCACACACACCAGCACGCGTGACCCCCGTGACCTCTCTCTGACGGAAACATGAACCCGTGAGCCACACACACCAGCACACGTGACCCCCGCGACCTCTCTGACGGAAACATGAACCCATGAGCCACACACACCAGCACACGGGACCCCCGTGACCTCTCTCTGATGGAAACATGAACCCATGAGCCACACACACCAGCACACGTGACCCCCGTGACCTCTCTCTGATGATGGAAACATGAACCCGTGAGCCACACGCACCAGCACACGTGACCCCCGTGACCTCTCTCTGACAAAAACATGAACCCATGAGCCACACGCACCAGCACACGTGACCCCCGTGACCACTCTGACGGAAACATGAACCCATGAGCCACACACACCAGCACACGTGACCCCCGTGACCTCTCTCTGACGGAAACATGAACCCGTGAGCCACACACACCAGCACACGTGACCCCCGTGACCTCTCTCTGACGGAAACATGAACCCATGAGCCACACACACCAGCACACGTGACCTCTCTCTGACGGAAACATGAACCCATGAGCCACACACACCAGCACACGTGACCCCCGTGACCTCTCTCTGACGGAAACATGAACCCATAAGCCACACACACCAGCACACGTGACCCCCGTGACCTCTCTCTGACAGAAACATGAACCCATGAGCCACACACACCAGCACACGTGACCCCCGTGACCTCTCTCTGATGGAAACATGAACCCGTGAGCCACACACCAGCACACGTGACCCCCGTGACCTCTCTCTGACGGAAACATGAACCCATGAGCCACACACACCAGCACACGTGACCCCCCTGACCTCTCTCTGACGCAAAAAACGAACCCGTGAGCCACACACACCAGCACACGTGACCCCCGTGACCTCTCTCTGACGCAAACACGAACCCGTGAGCCACACACAACAGCACACGTGACCCCCGCGACCTCTCTCTGACGCAAACACGAACCCGTGAGCCACACACACCAGCACGCGTGACCTCTCTCTGACGGAAACAGGAACCCGTGAGCCACACACACCAGCACACGTGACCCCCGCGACCTCTCTCTGACGGAAACATGAACCCGTGAGCCACACACACCGGCACGCGTGACCCCCGTGACCTCTCTCTGATGGAAACATGAACCCATGAGCCACACACACCAGCACGCGTGACCTCTCTCTGACGGAAACATGAACCCATGAGCCACACACACCAGCACGCGTGACCTCTCTCTGACGGAAACATGAACCCATGAGCCACACACACCAGCACACGTGACCCCCTTGACCTCTCTCTGATGATGGAAACATGAACCCGTGAGCCACACAAACCAGCACACGTGACCCCCGCGACCTCTCTCTGACGGAAACATGAACCCGTGAGCCACACGCACCAGCACACGTGACCCCCGTGACCTCTCTCTGACGGAAACATGAACCTGTGAGCCACACGCACCAGCACACGTGACCCTTTGACCTCTCTCTGACGGAAACATGAACCCATGAGCCACACGCACCAGCACGCGTGACCTCTCTCTGATGGAAACATGAACCCGTGAGCCACACACACCAGCACACATGACCCCCGTGACCTCTCTCTGACGGAAACATGAACCCGTGAGCCACACAAACCAGCACGCGTGACCCCCTGACCTCTCTCTGACGGAAACATGAACCCATGAGTCACACGCACCAGCACGCCTGACCCCCGTGACCTCTCTCTGACGGAAACATGAACCCATGAGCCACACGCACCAGCACACGTGACCCCCGTGACCTCTCTCTGACGGAAACATGAACCCGTGAGCTACACGCACCAGCACATGTGACCCCCGTGACCTCTCTCTGACGGAAACATGAACCTGTGAGCCACACACACCAGCACACATGACCCCCGTGACCTCTCTCTGACGGAAACATGAACCCGTGAGCTACACGCACCAGCACATGTGACCCCCGTGACCTCTCTCTGACGGAAACATGAACCTGTGAGCCACACACACCAGCACGCGTGACCTCTCTCTGATGGAAACATGAACCCATGAGCCACACACACCAGCACACGTGACCCCCGTGACCACTCTGACGGAAACATGAACCCATGAGCCACACACACCAGCACACGTGACCCCCGTGACCTCTCTCTGACGGAAACATGAACCCATGAGCCACACACACCAGCACACGTGACCCCCGTGACCTCTCTCTGATGATGGAAACATGAACCCATGAGCCACACGCACCAGCACACGAGACCCCCGTGACCTCTCTATGACGGAAACATGAACCCATGAGCCACACACACCAGCGAACGTGACCCCCGTGACCTCTCTCTGACGGAAACATGAACCCATGAGCCACACGCACCAGCACACGTGACCCCCGTGACCTCTCTCTGACGGAAACATGAACCCATGAGCCACACACACCAGCACACGTGACCCCCGTGACCTCTCTCTGACGGAAACATGAACCCATGAGCCACACACACCAGCACACGTGACCCCCGTGACCTCTCTCTGATGATGGAAACATGAACCCATGAGCCACACGCACCAGCACACGAGACCCCCGTGACCTCTCTATGACGGAAACATGAACCCATGAGCCACACACACCAGCACACGTGACCCCCGTGACCTCTCTCTGACGGAAACATGAACCCATGAGCCACACGCACCAGCACACGTGACCCCCGTGACCTCTCTCTGACAGAAACATGAACCCATGAGCCACACACACCAGCACACGTGACCCCCGTGACCTCTCTCTGACGGAAACATGAACCCATGAGCCACACACACCAGCACACGTGACCCCCGTGACCTCTCTCTGACGGAAACATGAACCCATGAGCCACACGCACCAGCACACGTGACCCCCGTGACCTCTCTCTGACGGAAACATGAACCCATGAGCCACACACACCAGCACACGTGACCCCCGTGACCTCTCTCTGACAGAAACATGAACCCGTGAGCCACACACACCAGCACACGTGACCACCGTGACCTCTCTCTGACGGAAACATGAACCCATGAGCCACACACACCAGCACACGTGACCCCCGTGACCTCTCTCTGACGGAAACATGAACCCGTGAGCCACACACACCAGCACACGTGACCCCCGTGATCTCTCTCTGACGGAAACATGAACCCATGAGCCACACACACCAGCACGCGTGACCCCCGTGACCTCTCTCTGATGATGAAAAAAATGAACCCGTGAGCCACACACACCAGCACGCGTGACCCCCGTGACCTCTCTCTGACAGAAACATGAACCCATGAGCCACAAACACCAGCACGCGTGACCCCCGTGACCTCTCTCTGATGATGGAAACATGAACCCATGAGCCACACGAACCAGCACACGTGACCCCCGTGACCTCTCTCTGACGGAAACATGAACCCATGAGCCACACACACCAGCACTCGTGACCCCTGTGACCTCTCTCTGATGGAAACATGAACCCATGAGCCACACACACCAGCACACGTGACCCCCGTGACCTCTCTCTGATGGAAACATGAACACGTGAGCCACACACACCAGCACACGTGACCCCCGTGACCTCTCTCTGATGGAAACATGAACCCATGAGCCACACACACCAGCACGCGTGACCCCCGTGACCTCTCTCTGATGATGGAAACATGAACCCATGAGCCACACGCACCAGCACACGTGACCCCCGTGACCTCTCTCTGATGGAAACATGAACCCATGAGCCACACACACCAGCACGCGTGACCCCCGTGACCTCTCTCTGATGATGGAAACATGAACCCATGAGCCACACACACCAGCACGCGTGACCCCCGTGACCTCTCTCTGACGGAAACATGAACCCATGAGCCACACACACCAGCACACGTGACCCCCGTGACCTCTCTCTGACGGAAACATGAACCCATGAGCCACACACACCAGCACACATGACCCCCGTGACCTCTCTCTGACGGAAACATGAACCCGTGAGCCACACACACCAGCACACGTGACCCCCGTGACCTCTCTCTGATGGAAACATGAACACGTGAGCCACACACACCAGCACACGTGACCCCCGTGACCTCTCTCTGATGGAAACATGAACACGTGAGCCACACACACCAGCACACGTGAGCCACACACACCAGCACACGTGACCCCCGTGACCTCTCTCTGATGGAAACATGAACCCATGAGCCACACGCACCAGCACACGTGACCCCCGTGACCTCTCTCTGATGGAAACATGAACACGTGAGCCACACACACCAGCACACGTGACCCCCGTGACCTCTCTCTGATGGAAACATGAACCCATGAGCCACACGCACCAGCACACGTGACCCCCGTGACCTCTCTCTGATGGAAACATGAACACGTGAGCCACACACACCAGCACACGTGACCCCCGTGACCTCTCTCTGATGGAAACATGAACACGTGAGCCACACACACCAGCACACGTGACCCCCGTGACCTCTCTGACGGAAACATGAACCCGTGAGCCACACACACCAGCACGCGTGACCCCCGTGACCTCTCTCTGATGGAAACATGAACCCATGAGCCACACGCACCAGCACACGTGACCCCCGTGACATCTCTCTGATGGAAACATGAACCCATGAGCCACACGCACCAGCACACGTGACCCCCGTGACCTCTCTCTGACGGAAACATGAACCCATGAGCAACACACTCCAGCACACGTGACCCCCGTGACCTCTCTCTGACGGAAACATGAACCCATGAGGTCGTGAGATGACGTGAACAGCCCTTCGTTCGGGATCGCCCACATGCATGATGGGAAAAATAAAGCGATCTGTTTGTTTGTCAATGCATGATCCCTCTGAACACAAAAAAGTCATCTATGAAAAGGGGTTTTTAAACTGGGGTTCGGGAGCAAAAACTGTGCAATAAAACCATAAAAATAAATAATAAAAGATTAAAATTAATAAAATGTTGATATAGTATAAAATAAATATTAGATTTAAATACATATTATATTAATAAATAAATAAAAATAGATTATAAAAGTTAAATAAAAAAATGAAAATACACAGGGGGAAACATTAGAATAAATAAATTAAAATAAATGTTTTATATAGAATGGAATAACAAATAGGTTCAAACTAATTAGGTTCAAATACATTTTATATTAATTTAATTAATAAATTAAACATAATAATAAAAAATATATTAAAATGTTAAATTAAACATTTAAAAGTTAAAAATATAGTTGATATATTTGAGACAAAGGAATAAAATATATAAATTGAATAAAATAAATAAAAAATAGATACAAAATAAAAAGTTAAATAAACAGATTAAAATGAATACATATATATGTATATATTTCAATCTGTTTATTTTTTTATTGTTTATTTTTGTATATAATACTATTATACTATACACAAAAATAAACAAAACAATGCAGTTCTATAGTACTATATAATAAAAAAATGTAACTAAATACTTTACAAATGATAGAACACATACTTATAAAATGTCTTTCTGACAGTATAGATAGGGTCTTTATACATTAATATTTATAGCTCCCTTATGAATGTCCCTGGCTTGAGGATGATCATATTAGGGTGTCCGTTGCATCTAATCTGAGCGTTCGTCCCTTTCAAGGACATTTACCTAAAATCAGAAGCCTTTTAGGTCTTCGGGTTAGTCTTTAGCTGTCCCAGGACATGTCACGACTCACGGACTGGGAACAGAGGGAAAAACGGAGGAGAAACACACACACACACACGGAACTGTGTGTTAGAGAGGGGAATGTGCAGTCATTTGTCTTACCGCTACCTACCAGGCTTTCTCCTATGCAACAAAACACAGCACAGAAAGAGTTCAGTTTCCCAGCGTTACAAGCACAACTGCACTTTACAGGAGGATGTGGTGTTGCTGCAGGAGCTGGCCAGCAGGGGCCGTGTGAGCACACGCAAGATCACAAATAATGATAATAAATACATAAATAAATAAATGAATGAATAAACTGTACAAATAAGATTAAATAAATTAAAATTGATTAAAAAATTGATATAAATTATTACAAAAATAACAAATATTTGAATAAAAAAATTAAGATTAAAATCTAAATTTGATATAATCAATAACATATTTGATAATAAAAGATAATTTCTTTAAAAAAAAGAAAGGATATATATATGATATAAATTAATTAAAAAATATATTTGATTAAAATAAAAATATAAATATTTGATATAAATAAATGAATAGAATAAATATTTGAGTAAAAAGAAATTATTATAAAGTAAAATAAATAAATAAATAAATAGATTCAAATAAATATACAATAAAAATGTTAAAACAAATAAAACGAATTAAAATAAAAAGTGCAAGAGGGTCATAGATATTTTTCTGAGAATTTTTTTTAAATAAATAAGCCAAAAAAAGATTAAAATATTTCAATACTAAAAAGATTAAAATAAATTAAAAATCAGCTAAAATACAAATTTGACTTATAAATTAATAAAAAAATATTTTATTAAAATATAAACGTGTTATTAAAAAATAAATAATTATAAAAGTGTAATAAAATAGATTAAAAAAATGTTTAAAAAAGAGCCATAATTTTTTCAATATAAATTAAATATAATAAATAAATATAAATTGGGTCTGTATGTATAAAATGTAAAGCTGTTTAGGCATCTAAAGGATTGAAAACCCCTGAGCGAACTATAACTCGCTCTATAGCAGCGTCACCGTCTGGCACTCACCTTTGACCTCAGGGTGCGCTCGGAGCGCTTGGCCGCCGCGGCCGCCATCTTTAATATATCAGGATTACTCTTGGACTTCATGATATCTGGAAGGAAAGACAGTTATGATGGTTCATAACACTCATGCCTTCCAGTGGAGGATGATGTAGTAAGTTAGTAGGTGAGTTACTCTAAAAAAGTAATTCATTACTAGTTACCAATTACATCTTCATCAGTGTAATTAGATTACTGTACTAATTACCCTTTCTAAAAAGCAATTAATTACTTATTACTTTCTAAATCCCATATCAACCTCAACCAGCTGAATACTACAAGGACAGACATGAAGTTGCATAATAAACATACTTAATAACATCAGACAGTACATTTTGATGTTAAACCAACTATTGTTTTATATAGAATTGATCTAGTTTTTATTACCGATCTCATGACATTCCGTACGTATTTTAATTTCTAAGAATTTGTACGAGTGGCGTCGTACGACACACACACACACACACACACACACACACACTTTAGTGATTAAGAGTAATCCCTCACTTTACTTTTTCGAGGGAAAAGTACTTGAATTACAGAAACGAATTAGTGAGTAATAGTGAGTGAACACTGGCGTACCGTAACCGGCGTGCTCCACGTCCTCCAGCGCCGGTTCCCCCAGTGCATTATGGGCCAGCTGGAGCTGCTCGCGCAGGCGGCACAGGTCGCGCTCCGCTTTGGCCCGTACGATGCTCAGCTCCGTGTAGATGTCCTTGTATTTATCCGTTGCATATTTTTTATCCTGACGAGACGTTGCACAGGTTATTAATACAGAATTCTGATCAAATTTAAGGACATTAAACAAAATAAGGCCTTTAAGGTGAAAAATACATCCTAATGTGATTATTAAACTTCAAAGGGCTTTAAGTGAATTAAATGTGAAGGTGAAAGCACTCATGGTTTCAGAGCTGTTTACAATCCATGAATAAACTGCATTAAGAATAATAATAATAATAATAGTTTATGCCAATAGATTGTTGATGAATTATGACAATGTTTACTTCATGGTGTTTATGTTGTAGATGGTTGTAAGATGCATATTTGATCTACTCATCTTTTTGTATGTGAGACTCTTAGTAGTAAAGCACTGACTTTTCTAAATAAGAGTCCTGTTGTATTTCGGGCTTGTTTATAATTATTGTATATAATTATAAGTACACGAAGGAAAGACCAAGAACATTATTCAACATTTAAAATATAGATTTACTAGTATCAGCACAATAATCTGTTTAATTCCTTTGAACATATTATCCCATTAGCAAAATCCAATATCTATTGACCTTGATATATTAGTACATAAACCAATTTCGATACACACACTGCCGTTCAAAAGTTTGGGATCGGTAAGATTTTTAATGTTTCTAAAATAAGTCTCTTCTGCTCACCGGCAGCATTTATTTAATAAAAAAAATAAGAAAATAATAACAATATTGTGAAATATTATTATAGTGTAAATCAGCAGTTTTCTATGTGAATATCTAGTAAAGTGTAATTTATTCCTGTGATCAAAGCTGAGTTTCAGCATCATTACTCCAGTCTTCAGTGTCACATGATCCTTCAGAAATGTGTAATATGACGGAATAATATGATGATCTGATAATCAGGAAACATTTATCATTATCAATGTTGAAAACAGTTGTGTACCATTTTTTTTTTAGAAAAGAACTTGATTAACTGAATGCATCCTTGAATGCACCCCCCCCCCCCATTATTACTGACGGTAGTGTATAATGTTAGAAAAGCTTTCTATTTCAGATAAATGCTGTTCTTCTAAACTTTCTATACATCAAAGAATCCTTTTTTCTTTTTTACAATATATTCAAATATAAAACCGTTATTTTAAATTGTCCAAATATTTCACAATATTACTCTTATTATTTTATCAAATAAAGAAAGCCTTGGTCAGCAGAAAAGACTTCTAATAAAAACATTAAAAATCTTACCGATCCCAAACTTTTGAATGGCAGCGTATATGTATATTGAATAAAAAATGAGTATTTAAACATTAATGAGTGCTTAAGCAAACAAAAATCCGATTCAACCCGATTCAATTATTTTGACACTGCAGAGCTGTATCTGTATGGAATTAATTTTATTTGTGCAGGTCTTAAAGTGTCATTAGAGTGTGATTTTATAAACTCTACAGATACCCCGTACAAAACCAGTCACTTTGCATAAAAGCGTTAATGCAAAGGCGCAGCACTTACTCTTTGGGCAGTTTGCAGCTCATCTTTTAAAGAGTTGATCTCCTGCTTCAGATACTGCACTTCTGACTCTTTCACCCTCAGCATTACCTGTGAAACACAAGCGTGAGGTTTCCATCCTCGAGAAAGCCGCTGTGGGAGTAGTAGATATGAGGGTAAATCAGACCTCGAGCTCGTACAGCTCCTTGCCCTGCATGCCTCCGCCCGCGTCGCCTCCGTCCTCACTCGTCATCGACCGCATCTTCGTGATCTCCGCGGCCAGGCGATTGTTTAACTCCTTCATAACAAACACAAACAGCTTTGAGCAACAGAAACGCCACAGACTGGCTGACAAAAGAAGGAATTCTGGGCATCCAGGGCCTCATTTATAACCGCTGCGTCGCACAAAACCGGCCCTGAAAGAGCGTACGCCACTTCACACGCATAAGCTGTGATTTATAAAAACACACTTGACGGGAGAATGTGTGAGAACATCTGTAAGTAACTCTGATCATGTTTGAACATTAGAGGCGACACCGATGGACATCTGAGGAACTGATGAAGGAAAACCACTTTAATATTCATTATGAGTCCTAATCATAAATACAGCGCATGTTCACAATAACAGTTTAAATACATAAAAGAATGATTTAAATTATGTTGTATATCTGATATACATATTTAGATTAAATATGCCATTCTCATTAATGGAGTTAAGCACTTAAATTACATCAAATCATCACAGAGAAGACACAACATTTTTAATATTCTAATCAATAGAAATATTAGTAGTGTATGCGCTGCGTTCGAACACTTTTGGTGTGCTTTAATGTTTGCTTAGCGCATGATAATAGCAGAACTCATGGACTGAGGAAATACTTTCACGCCAATAGATTCCATTGAAAATATAAAGCAATTAAAAATACTATTTGGCCAGAGGAAAATATTGAGAAAAACTTTCTCTGAAATTTATTTTATTCTATATGATTTATTTATTCAAAATCAAGGCGAGGATACGCTACTAAATGATTTTTCGGAATGTAATCTGACGCACATCCGTATCTCATATTCTCCTAATGTCTTGTAGCGTTAAACATGGGATCACGTGCATGAATATGCATATGCAAATGATATGCAGATGAGGATAAGCATAGTAAGCGAGGCGTTGTAAACTCACATATGGCTATTTCGGGGACGCATGTGAACAATCTTCCTCTGACTGGGTTTATAAAGGGGACTCTGCGCAGGTTCTGGCGCACGCACGCTTTTATAAGTCTGGATATATTTGGCGTACGACATTTTTGGGTTTCGGGCGCACGTTCACTTACTGAGGATCCTGCGCACAGTTTTATAAATGAGAGCCCTGAAGTGGATTTATTTGCTTTAAAGGGACAGTTCACCCAAAAATGTAAATTACCCCATGATTTACTCACCCTCAGTTAATCCTAGGTGTATATGACATTCTTCTTTCAGATGAATACAATCAGAGTAATATTAAAAAATGCTCTGGCTCTTCCCAGCTTTATAATGGCAGTGAATGGCTGTTTCTGTTTTGAAGTTCATAAAAGTGCATCTATCCATGAAAAAAGTGCATCTGTCCATCATAAAAGATAAAAGTGCATCTATCCATGATAAGTGCATCCATCATAAAAGTGCATCTATCCATGATTAAAGTGCATCTATCCATGATAAAAGTGCATCTGTCCATCATAAAAGTGCATCTATCCATGATAAAAGTGCATCTATCCATCATAAAAGTGCATCTATCCATGATAAAAGTGCATCTATCCATCATAAAAGTGCATCTATCCATGATAAAAGTGCATCTATCCATGATAAAAGTGCATCTATCCATGATAAAAGTGCATCTATCCATCATAAAAGTGCATCAATCCAGAATAAAAGTGCATCTATCCATCATAAAAGTGCATCTGTCCATCATAAAAGTGCATCTATCCATGATAAAAGTGCATCTGTCCATCATAAAAGTGCATCTATCCATGATAAAAGTGCATCTGTCCATCGTAAAAGTTCATCTATGCATGATAAAAGTGCATCTATTCATGATAAAAGTGCATCTGTCCATCATAAAAGTGCATCTATCCATGATAAAAGTGCATCTATCCATGATAAAAGTGCATCTATCCATGATAAAAGTGCATCTATCCATGATTAAAGTGCATCTGTCCATCATAAAAGTGCATCTGTCCATTATAAAAGTGCATCTGTCCATCATAAAAGTGCATCTGTCCATCACAAAAGTGCATCTATCCATGATAAAAGTGCATCTATCCATGATAAAAGTGCATCTGTCCATCATAAAAGTGCATCTATCCATGATAAAAGTGCATCTATCCATGATAAAAGTGCATCTATCCATGATAAAAGTGCATCTATCCATGATAAAAGTGCATCTATCCATGATTAAAGTGCATCTATCCATGATTAAAGTGCATCTGTCCATCATAAAAGTGCATCTGTCCATGATAAAAGTGCATCTGTCCATCATAAAAGTGCATCTGTCCATGATAAAAGTGCATCTATCCATGATAAAAGTGCATCTGTCCATCATAAAAGTGCATCTGTCCATCATAAAAGTGCATCTATCCATGATAAAAGTGCATCTATCCATCATAAAAGTGCATCTATCCATGATAAAAGTGCATCTATCCATCATAAAAGTGCATCTATCCATGATAAAAGTGCATCTATCCATGATAAAAGTGCATCTATCCATGATAAAAGTGCATCTATCCATCATAAAAGTGCATCAATCCAGAATAAAAGTGCATCTATCCATCATAAAAGTGCATCTGTCCATCATAAAAGTGCATCTGTCCATGATAAAAGTGCATCTGTCCATCATAAAAGTGCATCTATCCATCATAAAAGTGCATCTATCCATCATAAAAGTGCATCTATCCATGATAAAAGTGCATCTGTCCATCATAAAAGTGCATCTATCCATCATAAAAGTGCATCTATCCATCATAAAAGTGCATCTATCCATCATAAAAGTGCATCTGTCCATCATAAAAGTGCATCTGTCCATCATAAAAGTGCATCTGTCCATCACAAAAGTGCATCTGTCCATCATAAAAGTGCATCTATCCATCATAAAAGTGCATCTATCCATCATAAAAGTGCATCTGTCCATCATAAAAGTGCATCTGTCCATCATAAAAGTGCATCTGTCCATGATAAAAGTGCATCTATCCATCATAAAAGTGCATCTATCCATCATAAAAGTGCATCTGTCCATCATAAAAGTGCATCTGTCCATGATAAAAGTGCATCTGTCCATGATAAAAGTGCATCTAAGTGCATCTATCCATTATAAAAGTGCTCCACATGCTCCAGGGGGTTAATAAAGGCCCTCTAAAGCGAAACAATGAGTTTGTGTAAGAATAAAATTCATATTTAACATGTTACAGAAAAAAATTCTAGCTTCAGGCCATTATAAAGCTTGGAAGAGCCAGGACATTTTTTAATATAACTCAGATTGTGTTCGTCTGAAAGAAGAATGTCATATACACTTAGGATGAGGGTGTAAATCATGGGCTAATTTTCATTTTTGGGTGGACTATCCCTTTAAGGTCCCCAGCAATATGACCAAAATCCCTCTATATGGTGGTTACCTGGTTGTGTGCGTTGAGCTCCTGGTTCTCGCGCTGGCACTGTCTGAGCGCCTGCCTCTCGGCCTCCAGCGCTTGCGCCAGATGAGCGTTTTCTAAGCACTTCTGCGAGTATTGCTCTGATAACACCTCGATCTCCCTGTGGTACGACATCAGCTCCTCCCTACAACACAAGTCACCGTCATTTATACAGCGCTTTAACAATGCAGCTTTACAGTGATAACAGGAGATTACAGTAGCAGAGATCGTTTGGCTTTACAGCAGATCTAGAATAAAGTTATTGTCCAGATAAAGTTAGTTTTGATTGACTCACTTCCGGTGTAAAGATCATTAGTGATTAACGTAGCGGCCGCTAACACGACACCGTTCTACAGAAAACAGAAACTTTTAATGTGTTCTGGCCGTTTATTCGCACTACAGTGTTTGTTGCTCGAGAACACAAACTGTGAAACAGGATCTCAGAACGTTATCATCTCCACGTAAACTTCAAAACCGTGAATCTGTGGAGCGCTGGCGGTGCACATGCGTATCACGTGTTCAGCCTATAGAGATGAGCATTTTAATATATATATATATGTGTGTGTGTGTGCAGGCGTGTATCTTTCTTTACAGTGACCTCAGCAAATTACTTGTCTGGCCGTAAAAATTCATAATACAAAATTTTGTCGCTTCCGCATATCCATGTGAATTGGAATCATTAACATTTGACCACACACACACACACACACACACACACACACACACACACACACACACACACACACACACACACACACACACACACACACACACACACACACACACACACACACACACACACACACACACACACACACTTCTCCTGTCAGTTTAAAGTGATGATAAAAGAGCAAGGCCTGTAAGTCTAGACAGAAGTACAGCCAAGAGCTCGAGGGCAGATTATGTGCATGTAGACAAAGAAAGAAGCTGTACAATCACTGAAGATTTGGCATCTTGTCTGCATTGCCCGAGGACACACTTGGCAACGGAGGCGGTCGGGACTTAAAACCTTCATGAGGGTTCATACAGACACGGTATAATCAAATTACAGGACTTTCAGGGACTCTAAGCACTACTTTTTTTCTTTTTTTTCCCAAGGAATACAATCAGAGATTTCATTTATCAAACAATATCTTTCTTATCTTTTAAATTCTAAAAAAGGTAAATAGATAAATAAAAATAAACTAGTAAAACAACATGCAATGACTGTGCAAACTTTAAACATTGAAAGGATACTATGACAAAGATATTGCTTTCCTCATTGAAACTGATTTTTTCAATATCATATATCAGACAGACTGCAGCGTACATTTTGTGTGAAAAGATTGTTTTATCAATAAAATTAAAAATAAATTTCCCATATTTTGTGTTTCAATAATTCAAGCACTTTGCAAGTACTACTTCATTAAAAAAAAAGACTGTTTTCAAGGGTTTTCCAGGACTTAAATTTCAAAAAGTCAAATTTAAGTACTTTAAGTACGTGTACCTGAACCCTGCTTTATTCACTCCAATATAGATGAAATGCATCATAAATGCACAAGTATAAAGCGAAGTGGAAGGGTGTGGCATCGTAAACTCGTCTCAAAAAGCAGTAAAATCTGAAGAGACCAGAGACTGGTTCTGTATTTCTCAAAATAATGCAAAGGTGCGGCTGAAACTGCATAAAGGAGCAACAACTGACTCGTGCTGTTTGCGGATTTCCTCGATGTCTGCATTTTCAGTGTTGTTGTTGGCCTTGCGCGCTTTGTCCAACTCCCGCTCCAGCTCCGTCCGGTGTGCGTTCTTCATCGCTTCGATTGCTGATCAAATAAAAACAGTATTAAAATGCTGCGTTTAAGTCTTAATTGGCATAAAACACTGAGCAATCAGCAATAAAACATAAAAACAATCTCTGAGCTGTGAGTGAGTGGAGGCGGGGCTCATTTGCATATTCATAGAACCGTGCATACTAAATGAGGCAAAGGTGTCGAGTTACATTCAAGCTATTTTAAGGCAAAAATAATTTTTTTCAAGGAAAAAATGCTTAAATGTATCATTTAGGTGATCAAAGGTGAGTTTTAAGGCATACAATGATTGACTACAGGGAGACTTTAAAAACTTTCTGCAATGTTATATTCGGCATTTTGTATATACAGGGTTCGTTCACCTTTTCCAAGGTCAAATTCAAGCACTTTCAAGGTCAATTAGAAAGCTTTTTCCAGCACCTTACACCACCGTAAATTACATAACAATACATAGTCAAAATTATTATTTTGTGTTTTATCACATTAAGAGATAATGCTATAAACAGCCAAAATTGTGTTTCATAATGGCAGAGGGATCAGATACTGAAGCAAAACAGGTTTTATTTTTCAAAATATCTGTGTCTAGTAGCACTGAGTGGGAGGATTTGAGCCAAATGACATGTAGCTGGGTCATTCTGTGTCAAATCAGACACAATCCAGGAAAACTGTTGCTGCACCCTCTTAGATTTTGCTCAAGTTTATGCTACCCTTAATGTCAGTCGTATCACACTTTTTTCCAAATCTAGGGCATGCCGTACAAACTTGTAATGGTTTGGTCATATTGACATGTTTGTCTTTCACCCTACAAAGTTTGGGCTGCCTATGAATAATACTTTTCATTATATTAATGTCCAAATATTGCTTTCCAGATAATGTGATTTTCAGGCTGTAAAACTGAAGTAATTTCAAGGGCTGTAAATATGAAGACAACGGATTTGAACAGAAATATTTACAGGCCTTGGTTTTGGGACACAATCTTGATATAGACAATGTTTGATCAAAATCTCTTGCAATCTCAGTGCAACAACAACCTACAATTCCTTTTTAACCCAGAAGACTCTGACAGTGCACATGCACCTGCTTGATAAATAGCCTATAATAATTGAAAGAATTTTTGATTTATTTAATTGTCAAGACATACATTTATCTACTGGAATAGAGCAGTGTAAATATTGCATAAGGCCATCCTCAACCATACAGTAGGCTACTTGTATGACACTCCATCTGACACCATTTCTGTTCAGCAATCTACGATTGTTGTTATGCACTGGGCTAACGTTAGTTACTTACCCAACTAAACTGCCAGTGTGAAAGCACCCTCAGTCACTTACCCTGCGAATTCCTAGCTAGTAGTTACTAGCGTAAACAAATAGACGCTAACGTGAACAGTAGGCTACGCAGCAAACGATTTATTTCTCCATTTAATAAACAAAATATTCAGTCAGATAGGTATTTGTTGTGAAAGAAACAGTTACAAATTCAAGCATTTTATCCAAAATTTAAGCACTTTTTAAAACATCAAAATTCAAGCATTTTCAAGGATTTCAAGCACCGTATGAACCCTGATATATTATCTGATTACTTCTACACATAAGTAGGGTTCATTTCATGCAGTTACACTATGTAGTACACCGATCCCATTCATTGTCATTTGTGAATAATGTAAGACACTAAGGTAGTGTTAAGTTTTGAGGGTCCGTTTCATATAGAAAGACCCGTTTGCTCTTGTCCCGTTTCTTCAGTACTAACCCGATATAGTGGCTGCGGTCTCCTCGGCCAGCAGTCTCTCCTTATCCTCCTGCAGTTTCTCCAGTTCCCGCTGGTGCTTTTTCTGCAGCTCATCGATTACCTTCTGGTGAGACTCTTCCATGGCAGCGAAGCCTCGTTCACACGTAGCCTGTGGGGAAATGTAGGAAGCAGCATTTAGTGCACCACGTTTTGGATCGATTTAAGTCCACTTCTACTTTGACCAGGACAACACTTACACAGACGACGGAGATTAGCGATGTGTGGACAGAACGGTGTCCACACAAAGCCAGACATTAATAACCTACGATGACATGAAGGGACACAGAGGCCAGTGAGAGATGGCTTTGCAAACGTAACATAAATCTGATTTATCTGGGACTGTGTTCAAAACAGCGGTCCCAAAAGATTGGACACTTTAGCCAAACTTAATGCACGAATGTCATTGGGTCAGCGGCAAAATATCAACTGAAAAGCTATTTATTTTTAAAGTAAGACAGCACAAGAACACTTTATATACAAGCTTGTTTCTTCGACTTTTCGATATCACAAAGCAGACTTTATTTTATTTTATTTATAACGTCAGAATTTGTGAGATACAAATGCAGAATTGCACGATACAAATGGGGAATTGCAACTAAGAATTGCGAGTTATAAACTCAAAATTGCGAGATATAAACTCAGAATAGCGAGATACAAACTCAGAATAGCGAGATACAAACTCAGAATAGCGAGATACAAACTCAGAATAGCGAGATATAAACTCAGAATAGCGAGATACAAACTCAGAATAGCGAGATATAAACTCAGAATAGCGAGATACAAACTCAGAATAGCGAGATACAAACTCAGAATAGCGAGATACAAACTCAGAATAGCGAGATACAAACTCAGAATAGCGAGATACAAACTCAGAATAGCGAGATACAAACTCAGAATAGCGAGATACAAACTCAGAATAGCGAGATACAAACTCAGAATAGCGAGATACAAACTCAGAATAGCGAGATATAAACTCAGAATTGCGAGATACAAACTCAGAATAGCGAGATACAAACTCAGAATAGCGAGATACAAACTCAGAATAGCGAGATACAAACTCAGAATAGCGAGATACAAACTCAGAATAGCGAGATATAAACTCAGAATTGCGAGATACAAACTCAGAATAGCGAGATATAAACTCAGAATAGCGAGATATAAACTCAGAATTGCGAGATACAAACTCAGAATAGCGAGATATAAACTCAGAATAGCGAGATATAAACTCAGAATTGCGAGATACAAACTCAGAATAGCGAGATACAAACTCAGAATAGCGAGATATAAACTCAGAATTGCGAGATACAAACTCAGAATAGCGAGATATAAACTCAGAATAGCGAGATACAAACTCAGAATAGCGAGATATAAACTCAGAATTGCGAGATACAAACTCAGAATAGCGAGATATAAACTCAGAATTGCGAGATACAAACTCAGAATAGCGAGATACAATTTTATGTTTTGCAGTGTTTTTCAAAAAATCTGAGAAACAACTCGAATGTTCAAATCCAAAAAACTCGGCTTTCACATATCTCTACGATTTGGCACTGTTAGGATTACAGCTAGTTTTCATGAACAGAGTTGATTTCAGTACAAGAGATTTCAACTTTTGCTTTTCCGACCATGCAAACCCAATGCACTTCCGCTGTCTTTTCAATAGCCCTGATCTCTGTACTCTAGTTGAGCTCTGATCAGACGAGCGAATGAAGCTGTTGTTTTTGCAAGGTCCTGGGACACGACCAACTCTTCCTGTCTCCATATCACAACAGCACCTGCACTTGTCTCTCTGGGTGGAAAATCTCATTTCCTCTTTCGTCAGGACAAACACTAGTCCAGTATCACATGCTGATGACAAATTTAGTACGACTGAGCTTTTGTGAAATTATCAATTCAACGTCTATAATCTTTTTTTAGCACAAAATTATATCCAGTCTAAATTTAAAAAAATAAACTGAGTACTTTAACTTTTTTTTTAATTGTAGTAAATGAATAAGAAAACATTCTTGCAACCCAAACCACAACTAAAAAACTGAACTGTCATTATTCATTATTTTACAATTAATAAATAGAGAAAAAATTTTCTCAGAAAAATGAGACAAAAGTACCAAATACAGGCTGTCAAATTTGACAACTGCACCAATGCCAATTCCCTTTATGAGCTTATGAAACTGGCCTCATTTTTACAATTTGTCTATGATTGTAAAATGATCTAGTCAGGAACAGACTTGAGCTCTGGTCTTTAAGGCCACATCAAACTGACAAAACATTTTTAAATCAGCAATTGTGTAATAATTTTTTATTGCAAGATGGTGCCCCAATGCAATAGTTTATATAATTTATGAAATCAAATCAAATTAATCTTATTTATTATAATACTGCATAATGAAATGTAATTGTATCTGTCTTCAGAGTCAATTCTTTCACAAAAACATTCACATTTTAAATCATAGACTTATTTAAAATTAAAATATTTTAGTTGTCATGCATTATTGTTAATTAGGTTAAGCAGCTGGCATTTTGCAGTCATCAGAGACGAGCAGCGATTTATAAAGAACTAGTCTTGCAAAGACTGTTAATCAGGCAAAGAGCTTAAGTACGAAAACAAGAACCAAGTCAACCAGGTGAACCACATCTACAAGGTTTTAAAAATTCGGTGACGTAGACTATACAGTTATGCATTATCAGATACATCTGACAAACTGATTCTTAATTGCTCTCCATTGGGTTCAATAAGCTAGAAACTTCATTAAATTTAAATTTCCCCCTGACCCACACTCCTAGTGCTAAAGCGTACATGCACACCTAAGGTTAATAGCCATGCGTCACTGGTGATAGATATTAGGCTAGAGACCAAAGCACCACAAAGCAGGGTTAGTATGAGAAAAGGAAGGGAAAGGATCAGGTTGCCACATGAAGTCATTACAGACGGAGAACAGCAAGGACACGGATCTCCTTGACCTTTAGGTTTTCCAAGTCTTTCTGGTATTTCAGACGCAGTAATGTTGCATTGTCTTGTTGATTCATTTCCTCAGTCAATTCGGACACCCGGGACACAAGCTTCTGGATCCGCTCTTTGAGGGAACTCCTGGTTGGCTCGCCATCCACAGGTCCGACGGCGTCCGCAAGCTCTTCCATCTCTTGATCGTAGCGGGCTTGTAAGTCATTACACTCAATCTCATGCTTTTTCTTAAGGTTCTCCATGCACTCTGTCAGGGAGTCGATCTCTTTCAAGTTCTCCTCGGATCTCAGCTTCAGTGTCTCACCAGCTTTGGCCACTTCCAGTCTCAGCTTCTCCGCTTCTTGCTCGTATTCCTCCTTTAATTCTCGCAGCTCCTTTTTATGCTTCGCCATCGTGTCCTGAAGTTGAATGGTCCCGTCCAGGGAGTCGATCGGTTCTCCTTCGATCTGAATGTGGGTTACTGCTATTAAATCGCCACTATTGGTACTCAGGACGCTTGAAGAAACTTGCTTGTCCTCTAGTTCAGACTGAAGTTGTGCTCTCATATCAGCAAGGTCTAAACTTTTCACCGCTGGGAAGATCTTCAGAACTACAAAGTACATGGTTATGTCCATTACGGCCTCACGAATGTACTCGGACCAGCATCTTTGCATGTCGCAGTTTGAAAGACTCAAAGCCAACGACTGTATCTGCTCATTTGTTCGTTCCCTAACAGCCGAAGCGGTTTGATTCAATAACACCACTTTCTTCTGAACGACTTCAGTGAGACTTTTTATAATACAGGGATTGGTGGCATCAAACAAATGATTCAAAACATCACTCAATTGTCCAGCGCTTTCATCTGTGCAAGTTGCATGTGTTGCATCACTTTCACGTTCTTTGAGTTTGGAGAGATTATGCATGAGAAGCAGCATTTTATTATCCGCTAGCATTCGCTGAATCACGGTTCTTACGGTTTCTAGGGTTTCTTCGTCCTCTAAACCACCTAAAACTTTATATAGAATCCTTCTCTCACACATCATTCCTGCCTGATTCTCGTCCAAAATGTTGGTACTGGACAAATCACATTCTGTAGTTGCCTTACTGCCAATTATCATATCAAGTACATGATTAAGAGACTTAGACTTTCTCTTGAACTCTTCCGCGACTTTCTCAATTACATCTCCCCTTTGCATCGACTCTCCGCACTCGCTTTCTTTTCCCGGTTCACTAGCAAATGTCGCCTTCGCTTTCAACGTTCTAACTTCCTCCTGCGAATCTACAAGCATCTGATTAAACAACCTCACAGTCTCTTCTTGTTTTGTAAGGAGCTCTGTATTCTGGGACTGAAGTTCTCGACAGACATGCTCAGCGTTTTGAAGCTTCTTCTCCTTCTCTGAAAGCTTGGATTGAAGGACCTCCAATTGGCGCTTGAGTTCGTCTTTCTCCAAATCTATCTCTTTATCGCCTTTTTCGCTTTCTGCCACCTGAAATCCAAGACCCCTAAGAGTGGCTTCTTTTAATTGCAATCTTTTCTCTGTATCTTTCAAATTATTACCAAGCGCCTCCAATTTATTAAGAGCCTCTTGCAGCTTCTGCGATTTCTCATCGAGTTCTCGTTCGTACACGTTTTTATCTGCAGTCCCTTTGTCTTTCCGCTCCTGGTTCACATTTGCTTGCGGATATTGCAGACTGCTACGTAATCTACAAAGCTCAGCTTTCAGCCTGTCTATTTCTCGATCTGCTTCTCTCAACTGGTTTACGATTTCCTGATAGCGCCGGTCCAAAGCTACGTTTTCGTTCGCAAGCAACTCCACTTGCTGCGACAGATCTTTACTGGTAATTTCAGGATGGTCTGGTCTAAAGCAACCGGATGCATACGGATTCTCCGTTTTCTGCTGGACTTTTCCCAACATGTCTTCCATGGTGACCAAACGAGCTTCATAGTCTCGGATACAATCTCCAGCTCTTTCCAAGCTTTTCCTCATCGTCTCACTCTCAATTTCCTGTTGATTCTTGAGGCTTTCCAACAGTTTTTGCCATTGCATCATTTCACCTACTGACCTACTTTCCTGTCCTTGAGGAGATTCAACCCAAATGTATTCGCTATGCAAGTGCAAGACCTTTATCAGCTCCCTTAATGTCAGAGGCTCATTTGCGTCTATCAATCCCTCAAGCTCTGTAATCTTTCCCTCACTATCCTGAAGTATGAAACTGACTGTTTTTTGAATGGAGTTTGAGGGACAGACCTCGGAGATGGCAGTGTTTTTGGTGTCAGAAAGGCAAGATTCCTTTGTGGGCCAGTGTGAGAGAGAAAGGCCAAGCTGTGCTTGCATGTTGCGCTTTTTCAGTTCTTGCAGCTGCAGGAGCTCTTTGGTTTCCAGGTACTTCTTTGTTAAGCTCTGAGCTTGAGAACTAACCAGTTCAGTCCTCTTCATCAGGGGCTCTGTCTCAAGACTCAAAGGGGAATCCAGCTTGGAAAAGGGGACCAGACAGTTGATTAACAGTCAGCATTGGACAATAAGTCAATCTAGATTAATCAACAATTATTCATACGTTTTTAAGGGAAATTTACTTCATTAAATCGGTTTCTAATCAATCTATTGAGGTTAAATTCATTCAGCTTCTTTCATGGAATGATGAACATTAGAACGCTAGAAAAAAATTAATGGCAAAAGGTTAGTAAATCAAAACATTGCATGCATATTAAGAGGTTAAAGAGTTGTTTCATGGGATAAGTGATGCAAAATTAGTGCGAGGTAAGAATGCCTTACATGCCATCCAGTTATAAGCCTGCAGTTCTTTAGTGGAACAATGTCACCTGACTATTAAACAACCACTTATGTCTGTTTATAGCTAACCTTTTGATTAAAAGGTGAATAAAATCCATTAAAGACAAGATGAAATATGTCCTGGACAGATATTGAACAGAGCATCACCTTTTGAGTGAACTTGATATGCGAAACAATGCCATGTTTAAGATAAAATCACCCCATATATGCTTTTAATATATAAAAGCTTTAACTTTGCTACTCTGAAAACGTACATTAGAAAAATATTGAACTGTGAAGTTATTTAATCCCAAACAAGTCAATAAAAGATGGCTGTAAGCAATGTTGAGTCCAAATTAAGCTCAGAAAACAATGCAACAATATTCTGAACAAAACTAAAGACAAACAAACACACACACACACACACACTCTCTATAGCATATATTGAAAAAGTCAAGAATAAGGTTAAAAATGAGATGAACGAATGGTTATATATGAATAAAACATATCATGCACATATGCCCTTAATGGGCATCTTTTCATATGCCAATGTTTATGTAGCACCTGTCTGCAAAAGATGAACTTTTAAATCATTTTCAACGCCCTTCAGACATACTGATACTCAATGCATTTGATCTGACACTGAAAACTCTTATTTGTCCAATCTTAAACTATTGCATAAATCCTAATAAAACATTTAAATTAAATCTTCAAAATAATATTCTTTAATTTCAAATGTGCATTGAGTATGAATGTATCTGGAGGGCACAGTAAGTTCTGAGTATGTTTTCATGCCGTCATTACATGATTAATTCAAGTAAAATTAATGTTAATAATTTCTATGTTGTACATGCAATAGAGTTTGCATGAAATTGAAATGTTTAATGTCATTTTGCTCGAACATGGCAAGAGGAATCTCAAGTAGAGGCAAAAAAAGAGAATATGAAACAAATCTGTTCCTTTACATGCAACTGTCTCTAGACATGCAAAGCACGCGTTTGCAGCTTCGATGATAAAGATGGAAGCCATGTTTGTTTTTCACCTTATAATGATACACAATGTGCTCAATGGACAAAAAAAAGTCAATACCTGGAATGGATACATTATTGAAATCATGTGACATACCGGTGAAATGTACCCGGCGCGGATCTGGTGTTCCCGCTCAAAGGCGTTTTTAAGCTGCCCCTCCAGCTCCAGCTTGTGCCGATTGGAGTCCATTAACTGCTGGTGGCAGCTCTCCAACTGAACCTTCAGCTCCTCAACCTGACAACGTACACAGCACAAAGAGAAGGCATGAATTAAAACTAGGGGTAGGAATCTTTTGGTACCTCACAATTGGACTTAAATCAACTTTTGAGGTCACAATTCTCGTGCATAGATTTGATTGTAGTTTACTGTTTTGTGCTACTTTTCTTATTTGACTGCGGTAGACAGTTTAATAGGTCTAGAAGGGAAAAAATTATGATTTTTTTTTTTTTTTTACCATTTTAGTAAACACAATATTATAAAACAAATGTCATAAGCTGACAACAACCATTATACACATTTTTCTGTAATAAAGCAAGGCAGTTTTTATTCTAGATATTAAAAATAGGAGCAAAGAAGCAAATTACAAACAATTGGTCAAATACAATAGAAAAAATATTTTTTCAGGTACAGTAGCATATGTTTATTTAACATGTAGTAAGAAATAGGCCTGTATAATCTTCACTGTACGAATAAAATCTAAATTGATTCAAATTGAAGATTAAAAGATAGGTTTAACTATTAACATTAATGGCAAGAGTTTATGAGGCTGCATTCCCTTTAAGAATGAATGCACTGACCTAATATATTGTTACACGTCCGATTTTCTCCCAATTGTTTTCGTTCGCGTAACTTTAATTATTTTAAGTAGTACTGCAAAGTTAAAAGAAGTCTAAGACTTTAGAAAATCGATTTTTGAAATTTGTGAATCGATACAAATCGGTTTAAGATAGAATCGCGATTCATATACTAATAATTTTTTCCCGCACCCCTATTTCAAACCACGGCATATTTCAACGTTGCATGTTTGCGCATTGTATTCTGCATGCCCGTACCCCTTTCTTGTAGCTCTCCACGAGCTTCTCCAGCTCTGATGTGTCCCTGCTGGGATGAGTTGAAGGCAAAGGCACCCTCCTCTCGTCCCTGATGGGCGTCTTCTCCACCTGCTGCCAGCGCTGCTCGATCTCGTCCTCCACCCTCTGCTGTCGCTCCCCCGATGGGGGCGGAGCCTCGACCGAGGCCATGCCCACACCATCAGGCTCCACCTTCCCATCGAAGGCCGAGCCGGTGACGCTCTCGTACCTCCGGCGCCGCTCCTCCCGCCTCTTGTTTCTCTCGCTCAGCTCCGCCTGGAAGGAGTCGGACTCGTTCGCTCTCTGCTGGGCCAGAGCCTGTGCGATGGGACGAAACTCGGCCCAGTCAAAGGTTTTGGACCGTCCTTCTCGCCTTCGTTCTCTCGCTCGACTCTTCTTTAATCCGGCTTCTCGCTCCACTGACGCTTCTGAGGACGGGGAGTCCGCCGTGAGGTCCGGCCGGGGGAGACCCTCAAACGAGCCTGGGTCGACCGTCAGGCTGGAAAGATTTTATAAGCAAAATGTAAACGTTTTAAAGCAGGGTTCGTACATACTGTAAAAAAAAGAAAAGAAAAAAAGAGGACTTTTCATAAAATACTTTTTTGGTTTTCAAGGACTACTATCAGAGATCGCACCTATCAAACAATATCTTAAGTATTTTTTAAGAAAAAAAAAAAAAAGTAAAGCAGTTTTTAACCTGTATGAAAAAGGTTCGTACAGATACTGTAAAAAAAAAAAAAAATGTCCACTACTTCTTTGGCTTTCAAAGACTACTATCAGAGATTGCATATCTTTAGTATTTTATAAGGATAAACAAAAAAAACAAAAAAAAGTAAAGCAGGGTTCGTACAGACACTGTAAAAAAAAACTTTTCATGCACTACTTTGAGTTTTCAAGACTACTATCAGAGATCGCACTTATCAAACAATATCTTTAGTACTTTTTTAAAGGATTTTTTAAAAATTAAATCACAGATATAAGATAACCAAAATACAACTTACAACTTATTTAATAATATATATTAAATACAAAGTTTATAATGGCTATTAGTGTTCAATAAATAATATTTTATATTATAATGTTGGTGTACTTCGCATCAAGAAAAAAAGTTTGATGGGGGTTAATTTTGCGTGAAAATACTGTATTTGTGGGGCAAATACAATTTGAGCACTTTTCCAGTACCTCTTCGTAAACATGGCTGTTTTCAAGGGTTTTCCAGGACTTCATTTTCAAAAAGTCAAATTCAAGTACTTTAAGCACCTTGTACGAACCCTGATAAAGACAAAAAAAGGTTCTGGTTGACTGCATCATGTGTAGAAACACACCTAGCAACATCCGGTGCAGTGGATGGCCGCACGTTCTTCATGACAGCTTGGATCCAGTTTCGCCGTATTCCTGCGGTCATGGCAGAGAGCGTGTGCACCGCCTCTTGAGTCTTGAAAAATTGAGCACAAAGATTAGAAGAGCCGTCCGATTCATTAATATTTCAAAACCCTTGGAAGAATGAAAAGAACCAAACATGTTGAGGCAAACAACTGGACTATCTGTCTCTGCAGTGCCTGTGCGCCAGTCTTCAGTTACAGAACCACAACTACTAAAAACCTCTTTACAACATGACGTGCTAAATGAAATTAAAATGAAATGAAAGAAAAAAAGTCCATAAAATGAAATAAAATAGAAAGTCCATAAAACAAAAAGTTAATCAAATAGAAAGTCCATTACAATTAGAAAAAATGTCAAAAAAATAAAAAAATAAAAGAAATGCAAACTATAAAATAAGTCCATAAAATAAATTATAAAGTCCATAAAACAAAGTTAATAAAAATTGTTTATAAAATAAATTATAAAGTCCATAAAATAAAGTTAATAAAAATAGTTTAAATTTTTAAGTTTTAAATAAAACAAAAAGTCCACAAAATAAAATATAAAGTCCATAAAACAAAAGTTAATAAAATAAAAAGTCCAAAAATAAAAATGAAAGTCCATTACAATTTAACAAAATGTCCATAAAATAAAAAAATAAAAGAAATCCAAACTATAAAATAAAAGTCTATAAAATAAAATAGAAAGTCCATACAACAAAAAGTTCATAAAAATATAAAGAATAATCTGACTTACGTGAATCTGGAAGCCATAGTTCCGTTGAGCCTGATACTCTGTAACATTATAGCATGTACTGAGGTCAATCTCTCCATCGAGATCAGACGCCTGTTGACATTAAAAAAACATTCATTCAGTGAGAGGAATGTCATCAATTACAGCAATTTATCAAACTAAAATATAATAACTCTAAAGAGGGTGAAATAACAAATCCGGAATAAACCACCAATGTGTGCTCACTGAACTTCTTCACACACAAATAACGCTGTGAATACCTCTTCTGCAATAGAATCCTTGTAGTATCGAAGACTGTGATCTGTCAGCACAAACCAATACTTCTTCCACTAAAACAGAAAAGCATAAAATGACAGATAAGACACTAGAATAGACAACATAATACATATAGTGCTGAAATGTATCAGGTAATTAATTTAAGACATTTATCCTTCTTTAAAGTGTGTGAGGGAAAAGTTGAGAGGCTCTATCCTTTCAACTCCGACCTATTGAAGCAGTGCAATAAAAGTGTGCAATGGCCTCTACACAGCATCCGTGCATGCTTTGAGTCGCGGCGTTTGAGCTGAATAACTGATCAAAACTGCTTCCCATCTTCAGTAAATAAAGATGACGCATTTAAAAATAAGAACTTGCTCAAATTAAATAATTCACACGGCAAAATTATGATTGCAATAAATAATTTTATGAGATTAATGTAAATACTTTTTTGAATATACAAAAGAAATGTTGTGGAAAAAAATGCAATGATACTTTTATACATTAAACCGGCAGTAGGTGGCGGTAAAGGCCCTTGCACACAGAGTCCGTGTGCTTTTTTTGTATTTGTCATTCGTTGGCTCTGAATTATCAAAACACCATTCAAAATGCTTGCTACGGATGCGAAAAACGCAGAAAATCAAACCCGACCTGATTATTTTTATGACGGACGAAAGTTTCGGAGGCGGTGTGTAAATGTGATTAACATAACCTGAGGTCGTATTTATTTTATGTACTTGTGTACTTATGTCTGTCATTTTTTATGTTTGAGAAATTCCTATCAACTTGTTGACATGGCAATAAAATTATTATTATTATTATTTTTTAACGTGCGAAAAGTTTGGACGAGAATTTCGGAGTCTGTGCAAGGACCTTAAGTCTCTTAATGAGCGAGTCATTGAATCATTCATTCAACCAATTCATTCGAAACGCTGAATCATTCAGTAACAAAACAAGTGTTGCTTTGAGATGCGCAATAGTTCTGCTGTGAACTATTTTCATTGGTGAAATAGAGGAACAGCTAATTTTGTGTCAAAAATTAAAGTCATTTAATATTAACTACTTGTTTATTGACGTATAAAATCAATGTAACATTTTGTAATCATGATAATATTTCGCAAAATAGCTATCATATGTTCCTTGGTCGTGTTGTTACTTAACTATATCATATGTTATAAATAAAAAAACTCAAAATTATCACCAAAAAAAAAAGTAATTGTCTGGGCACATAATTTATAACACATCATTTTTATTTTTATACGTGTTGTCCAATGACTTATTTGCAATATTTAGGTATTATTTTATTTCTTTGTCAGGCGATGTTTATATATGATGAAGAAATGTGTCCATTGAAGTGTAAAATTGACTAATTAACTAATCTTATATGGTTAACTATAGGCTACTGCACTGTATGGATTTTAATGATACTTTTGTTTTTGTAATCAGGCTTTCAAAAAATTTAATAAAAATGTGGATTTAGATTTATCGGCCATTATATCGGTTATCGGCTTTCAAATATAAAGAAGTATCGGTTTCATATCGTTGCAACCCTAATAATACTAAAATATTTTAATATTGAAAAAAAAAAAGAAGACAGACTCGAATATTATCAAATAAAAATAGTAATATTTGCAATGTTGCTTTTACACAAATCACATTTTTTAACAATATATACAAGTACATACCACAGGTAAAATCATTGTTTACACATTGTGAATATTCATTTATCAGTCAGCAGTTTCAGATTCAGTATTTAATTTCTCAACACTACGCATCTGTGAGATCTAATCAATTTTTGTTTATTGTTTATTGAAACACAAGCTTACCTGGCCTTGTTCATCAAGTTTCACCATCCAACCTTTCTTGAAGTTCAGCAGGTCTGGCTGTGATAGAGAGGGACAGTCATGAATATAAACACAGAAAGAGCAGAGCTGTTTGTGTCAGGTAATAGTATTAACTGCAGTGAGATCGCAGGAGTCTCCATGCATGAGGAGTAGAGCAAACATCAGGTGTGCAGAGAGAAGCACAATGAGCCCAAGAGCTCGCCTCACTGTTAGACATTTCAACAAGCGTTTTCTGCACTTTTGTTCTTTTACACTCTTGGGGGAGAGAGAGAGATGCAAGTCAGGGTGTTTTTCTGAACTTCCTGACTTAAACACACAGTCTCTCTAGAAGAACTCAAGTACTCCACACAAAAGCAACAACAAAACAGGCATTTGTGTTTTGACTCACAATGCTCACTTTCGCTCACTCACTCACTCGTTCACTCTAGCTCACTCTCACTCACACTAGCTCACTCGCACTCACACTAGCTCACTCGCTCACTCGCACTCACACTAGCTCACTCGCTCACTCGCACTCACACTAGCTCACTCGCACTCACACTAGCTCACTCGCTCGCACTCACTGACACTAGCTCACTCGCACTCACACTAGCTCACTCGCTCGCACTCACTCACACTAGCTCACTCGCACTCACACTAGCTCACTCGCACTCACACTAGCTCACTCGCACTCACACTAGCTCACTCGCTCACACTCACTCACACTAGCTCACACTCACTCACACTAGCTCACACTCACTCACACTAGCTCACACTCACTCACACTAGCTCACTCGCTCACTCGCACTCACACTAGCTCACTCGCTCACTCGCACTCACACTAGCTCACTCGCACTCACACTAGCTCACTCGCTCGCACTCACTCACACTAGCTCACTCGCACTCACACTAGCTCACTCGCTCACACTCACTCACACTAGCTCACTCGCTCACTCGCACTCACACTAGCTCACTCACTCGCACTCACACTAGCTCACTCGCTCGCACTCACTCACACTAGCTCACTCACACTCGCTCACTCACACTAGCTCACTCGCACTCACACTAGCTCACACTAGCTCACTCGCACTCACACTAGCTCACTCGCTCACACTCACTCACTCGCACTCACACTAGCTCACTCGCACTCACACTAGCTCACACTAGCTCACTCGCACTCACACTAGCTCACTCGCACTCACACTAGCTCACTCGCTCACACTCACTCACTCGCACTCACACTAGCTCACTCGCACTCACACTAGCTCACTCGCACTCACACTAGCTCACTCGCTCACACTCACTCACACTAGCTCACTCGCTCGCACTCACTCACACTAGCTCACTCACACTCACTCACACTAGCTCACTCACACTCACTCACTCACACTAGCTCACTCGCACTCACACTAGCTCACTCGCACTCACACTAGCTCACTCGCTCACACTCACTCACTCGCACTCACACTAGCTCACTCGCACTCACACTAGCTCACTCGCACTCACACTAGCTCACTCGCTCACACTCACTCACACTAGCTCACTCGCTCGCACTCACTCACACTCACTCACACTAGCTCACTCGCTCGCACTCACTCACACTAGCTCACTCGCTCGCACTCACTCACACTCACTCACACTAGCTCACTCGCTCACACTCACTCACACTCACTCACACTCACTCACACTAGCTCACTCGCTCACACTCACTCACACTCACTCACACTCACTCACACTAGCTCACTCGCTCAATCGCACTCACACTAGCTCACTCGCTCTCGCTCGCTCCCGCTCGCTCGCTCGCTCACTCTCACTAGCTCACTCACACTCACACGCTCGCTCACTCGCTCACTCTGACTCGCTCACTCACTCACACGCTCGCTCTCTCACTCTGACTCGCTCACTCTCACTCACTCGCTCGCTCACGCTCACTCTCACTCGCTCACTCTCACCCGCTCTCTCACTCACTCGCTCACTCACTCTCTCTCGCGCACTCTCGCTCGCTCTCTCTCTCTCTCTCGCTCACTCTCTTTTAAACAAAATACTTTTCAAAACTTCTTAAAATGGATAATTCGACCAATTTGGATTTAGATGTATTGGCCAATATATTTTTATATCATGCTGACTAAAATATTCCAAAACAGTAGTTCATCTTTTCCTTCAAAACATGCCAAATCTGCTGCGGTTCTTTTTAACCTCTGAACCTCAGAGAACAACAGAGCAATTGTGAGGGTTTGGAAAAGATTCACCACACACACACTATCCCTACCGGATCCAGGCCGTATCCAGATCTGACTAGGAGCTTTGCCTGGACCCGATGACAACGCAGTGCTGAAGTGCCAACTAGCCTCTCCCTATGGAGGATCCCTTTCCCACTCTACAGATAAAATGTTGTGATTCCTGTTCGCGTACCCACCCCGAAGTGATAAAATAAAACAAAATTCTGTATCAAATTACAGTTACTATAAATCCGGCCTCTAGTTCATAAACGCCAGAGGAGAACTGGCCCCCGACTGAGCCTGGGTTCTCCCAAGGTTTTTTTTTCTCCAGTAGGTCACCTGATGGAGTTTTAGGACACCAGTGGGTCACCTGATGGAGTTTTAGGACACCAGTGGGTCACTTGATGGAGTTTTTCGGTTCCTTGCCACTGTTGCCTTTGGCTTGCTCAGTTGGGGATATTCAAATTAATTAACCAAGCATTAATACCATTGATCAGCCCTACCAAATGTGGATGTTTTTTCACTAAGAAACAAACATTGTTATGTTCTTTGATTGATATTGTGAAGCTGCTTTGATGCAATTTATATTGTGAAAAGCGCTATATAAATACACTTGACTTGACTTGACACACACCGTTCTCTGACTTGAGAAGTGGCAGGACCAACTTTATATAAACTATTTTCTATAGCACCTTTAAAATGTACATCTCAAAGCGCTTTACAGAAACAAATAAACAGCAAAAATACACCATATAAAATAATGCACAAGAAAAATTCTGCTAAATATCTGCTCCCGGCGAGCTGGGTGGGCCTTGCATAGTGAATGTGAGGCAATATGTAAAGCGCTTTGGTGGCCGTTGGGTCTGTGAAAGCACTGTATAAATGCAGTCCATTTCCCATTTAAATTATTAAATGTAAATGTGAAAGACAGCATTGGAAGAAAGGTTTTTACAGTATTTTGGACAGTAAGTGGACTTTCAGACTTTTCAACGAGTCAAAATCTTTTTTAGGAGTCAAACTGGCTTAATCTGGCACCGTGACTATCATAACAGACAAAGAAATCTGAACCAGGCATAAGTGGACCTTCAGTGCCCAGCGAGAAACAGGAGGTGTGTCTTACGGTCATGACGGACTCGGTGGTCCTGCGGTCCAGTGATTTGGCTCTTCTCAGAGGAGGAAGGCCGGAGTGATAGAAGTCTAAACCCTGCGCCGGGTCCATCTTCTGCTCCTGAACGACAGGGAAATAAAACAGCAGGTTCACACTTTGAGAGGTTTTAGACAAAGGCAACATCACATGTTAAGCAATTACCCAGAAAACTACAGATGCACTGATATTAAAAGTGTGTCGATGCCTATAAGTCAATCATTATTAGGGATGCACCGATATAAACATTTGCTTGGTCGATACCGATGACTTTATATTTGGAAAGCCGATAACCGATATATTGGCCAATAAATCGAAATCACTTCTTTCTTTTTTTTTTAATAATTTTTGAGAGCCTGATTACAAAAATAAAAGTCTCATCATGTCCCAATCACACTATTTTATCAATGATGTTCTCATTATAATTTTATGTAGCCGATATGAAACACATGTTGCACTGAACTCCATTTTCCTTTTTTGAAGTGATTCCAATCATATTTCAAGCAATTCAAAACCATCATGTTGAATTATTCTAATATGATGATTTGATGCTCAAGAAACATTTATGATTATTATCAATGTTGAAAACAGCTCATATTTTTGTGGAAACTGATACATTTAATTTTTCAGGATTCTTTGATGAATAGAAAGATCAATAGAACAGCATTTATTTGAAATAGAATCTGTGTAACGTTATAAATGCCTTTACTGTCACTTTTGATCAAATGAATGTGTCCTTGATGAATACAACTTTGTTTTGTTTTATTGTACTGATCACAAACTTTTGAACAGTTGTCTACATTTATCTAAATGCATTTAAAATAAATTAGTAAAAGCTAATATTTTCCAAAAGATGATTCTTATTAAATTAGCATTTTATAGCTTAACTTATTAAGTGTGCATTAAATGATGGCAAAGTTAATCTAAATGTAAAAATATGAGAAACAAGCATGCACAATAAAATGTTCAATATTTATCTAATGTTAACAGATAATGATAACCGATCTGGCACTGATATATGCATCCCTAAAAACTGTTATTTGTTAAAGTGTTCCACCAGATGTTGACAGCATAGTTTTATTCAAGAGTGTGTGGAAATGTTTATCCATTCGCTGAAGATGTTTTGCCTCATATCTGAGCATCTTGCCTGGATATAAATGCATAAATATGTCCATATGGTCTAGAATAATATTTGACAGACCTCCACAAGCGAGAAGCTCTTCAATTGCCTCGAGAATGAGGCAGAAAATACCAGTATCGCTTCAAAAGCCTGATCTGACCTTGAAAGCAGCGAAAACATTAACAAACTTGGGCTCTCAGCCGCATTGAGACTCTCCAGTCTTCTGTTACACTGACAAATGCCTTCGCTTGCAACAATAATCTGTGTTGTTTTTCAGAGCAGTTTGGCCTGTGATGTTTGTGCTCCTTCACTGATCACACACACGCAGCGAACAGAAGATACCATCACTGAAAATGTCTTAAAAACAAGAGGCTTGATCAAAATCTCTATTGCTCACATTGTTGAAAACCACTGAACCTGCATGAGTGGAAACAGAAACAAAAGGTGAGCTTTTACTAGTGCTAGTTTGTGTGTGTGTGTGTGTGTGTGTGTGTGTGTGTGTGTGTGTGTGTGTGTGTGGTTTTGCGTGAGTGTGTGTATGCCTACATGTGAGTAAGTGTGTGTGTGTGTGTGTGAGTGAGCCTGTGCGTGTGTGTGTGTGCATGCTTGTGATAGTGTGTGTGTGTGAATGTGTGCATGCTTGTGATAGTGTGTGTGTGTGTGTGTGTGTGTGTGTGTGCGCGTGTGTTTGCGTCAGTGCGTGTGTGTGCGCGTGCGTGTGTGCGCGTGCGTGAGACACTACAGCATCAGCAGTGACGACAGAGGCTCGGAACAATGGCAACTCTTTATTTTATCAAGTTTATTCAAGTTTATTTGGCCCCAGGCTTAAGACTGAGAAAAGAAAATAACTGTCAGTGGAATCAGAGGACAAGATGAAAACTGGATATTAATTGAGACAAAAGATCATGCGTGCAAGAGCCGGAAAACAGCAGAAAGTGGTGATGGCGCAGTGGATAAGACACATGCCTTCGGTGTGAGAGACCCGGGTTTGAATCCACTGTGAGACACCAGTGTGTCCCTGCGGAAGACACTTAACCCCTAGTTGCTCCAGAGGCGTGCGACCTCTGACATATATAGCAATTGTAAGTCACTTTGGATAGAAGCGTCAGCTAAATGAATACATGTAAATGTAAATGTAGAAAGTTCTCAAACTAAAAATAATTAGGTCATATTTTGAAAAAAAAAAAGGAGAAAAAGGAGAAAGAAATTAGACTTTAAAAGCAGTTAATTTTAGCTGGTTGTTTTATTTTAACTCAGCGTTATTAAAACATGACTATTTCTTGTCGAGGTGAAAATCTCACGATATCAGCGAAGTCCCGCTGTGTGAGAATCCAGCTTTTAATGTTGTTTATGTGTCTATGTGGTGTTTTAAATATGCTTTAAGACAAAGCATGTGTAAGTTCATAAGTCGACAGCATTGCTGAGTATTTTCTGCTTTAAACTGCAGTGAACCAAAGACAGTCTCAGAAACACGGTGTGAAATCGCTGGTGTTTCTGACGTCACAAACGACCTTGTAACCAATCAGATCAACGTGTGCTCGTCAACCAGTGGATCTCTGAGTGAGGGAGTGAGTGGAGGCGGGGCTTATTTGCATATTCATAGAACCGCGCATACTAAATGAGGCAAGGGTGTAGAGTTACATTCAAGATATTTTAAGACATGAAGTTTTGGTGATTAAAGATGAGTTTTAAAGAGATAAAATGATGACTACATCTTGGATTTTAAAAGTAGTGTTAAAGTATCATCTCATTCTGGTGACCCCAATAGTGTCTCGTGAGATATGTGTATCATCAAACCCCTAGTAGTATAAACCCACCACAGTCGGTCTCTGTGGCCATCGGTGAGCATTACCTCGCGTGTGAAGCGTCTGGTTTCACTGCGTCCCTGCCGGCCTCCAGCGCTAGTGTCCTCGTCCATGCGCTCGGCGTTCTCCAGCTCCAGCGCCTCCAGCTTCTCGATCACGTTCGCCCGCCCGCTCAATCTGCACAAACACACAACCTCAGTACCACACTACATCTGAAAACGACATTTTCATTTAAAAACGCTCTCCGTCCACACTAACGCTTTCAGGCGTTTCAGTGCGGGTGAGTGACTGTAAACACTAAATCCACCTTTACTGTGCATGCGTAAACCCTCACAAGACCTCACTGAGATGATACAGATGGAAAAAAAAAATATTCTGGCAGGATCATTTTATTAGCAAATTATCTCGACAGATCGCTCTCACTCACTATTATTGGTCAAAAACGCTAAAACTGATGATCTCATGATTTACCGCAGCAAATGTGAGTAAATGTTCTGTCATGTGATATGAAGAGTGTGTGAAGTAACATTTCAACAGGCACAACACCGGCATGAACATGAATATATATTGGTACAATATGCGTCACATGACTAAACTCACATCATCGTTTTCAAATAGCTGCGGTTTGACGGTCCACACTACAACACGAAGACTGCGTTCTCAAAGTTTCCACTTTGGAGAGCGTTTTCAAAAAGGTTTGTTTTCATTAATAAAATCATCTCAGGGGACAGAAGAGAAACGGAGAGAAAAAGATGCGTTTTCAAACGAGAACATTAGCGTGGACAAGCCCTTACGGTGATGATACACAGGCAACTTTTAGAGATCCTCCAATCAGAATGCTAGTAGCCGATCACATGACCGGCTTGGGAAATTAAGATGATTTTCAAACAAGATGGATGTGAGACCAACTTTAGTTACAGGCCTGCTGCTCAGTCAATAGATATATCATATGTAATAAGTATATTTATTATGGCAGCAGTTTCACTGAACATTTTGACTGATGAGATTCCTGAAAATTTGCCATTAATGGTAATATTTGCTCTAAAACAATGTTTACTTAACTGAGAAATACTTCCAAGGCTACATGGCATTATTTTAGTTTAATTTGTCATTTGATTTTGCCTTAAAGTAAAGGAGTGTGTTTTAAAAAATGGCTGTAACATTATGAACACCAAAAAAAAAAAAAGTTAAATAATATTTTATACATCACTGTAATAGGCTGTAATAAATCAGCTGTTTTCTATGTGAATATCTAGTAAAGTGTAATTTATTCCTGTGATCAAAGCTGTATTTCAGCATCATTACTCCAGTCTTCAGTGTCACATGATCCTTCAGAAATCAGGAGAATATGATGATCTGATGATCAAGACACATTTATTATAATCAGTTGAAAACAGTTCATATTTTTGTGGACACCGTGATGCATTTTATTTTTCAGGATTCTTTGCTGAATAAAGTTCAAAAGAACAGCATTTATTTGAAATATAATATTTTCTAACATTATAAATGTCTTTACTGTCAATTCTGACCAATTTAAAGCATCCTTGCTTTAATAATAGAAGTATTAATTTCCTTATTTAAAAACTTTTTAATTGCAGTGTGTATAATGATGTACAGTATATAAAATTATATTAAATGTGTCTCCTGGTTTTGATGACCAGTTCACAAAATGACGTCAGAAAATATTAAATAACTTTTTTCAAATTTTGCCCTTATTTGGGATATGCACCAGATTGTCAGCCATCCTTAAAAGGAAACAAGAAAGCCAGTCAGTGAGGTATTTCTGTCACATGACTGCTCACAGGCTCATTGGCTACTGGGTAAAAAGTGGCACAATTCCCATAAACCCAAATTAACCCAGAGAACGCGTTTGGTTCTGTATGAATTCTTCAGCTCGTCGGGGAGAAGTGAGCCGTCTTAATGAGAAGCACGCCAGAGATGCTGATGGGAGTATTTTCCCTGCTCATTTAGCTTAATACGGGCTAAATGTGTCATTTAACATGGAGATACTCAGAGATCTTCCTCTTGCTTTGGAAAAACTGGGTTAATTAGAGGAAAAGCAGATGAATTTGATCAAATATGGACGCCTTTTTACAATTTCTTACGCACATAATGTGGAAGGTTACAAATTATGTTGACAGTAATTGTGAGTTTAAAAAAAACATTGTACTGATAACTGTAACTAACTGTATCTGTAACTTAGTTATCTACTGATAATAATTAACTATCTGTAACTAAAATCATATTATAAATTATGTTAAGGGATTGTTGTTCATTTTTTCTATTATAATTTAAATTTATAACATGTTGATGTGTTTTTTTTCTTTATTTTGTGTGGTTTTATTGTTTATTTTTACTTTTTTGTTCATTTAAATACTTGATACCTTCAAACACTGTCTATTTCATTATCCTGTTACTGGTGATTTTTTAAATAGTTCATTTAATTTGTGGCATCATTTTAATTTAATTTGTTAATATGTATATTTATTTTAAAGGAGTGAGTTCAAAAGCAAAAAACACAAAAATATTAAAATAAAATAAATATAAATTGTATATAATATATTTGAGTAATTCACAATAAAATAATATTATAAGAATAATGATTTTATGGTTGATTTAATGATTTTTAAAAGAAGTCTCTTGTGCTGCATTTATTTGTGAAGGAATAATTATTCAGTATTTTACGTTGTTCCTTAGGACAGTATTAAAAAACCCAAAGCAGCAATAATGTTTGCTGAAGGTGTTTCCGTCAACATTAATGATATAATGCTCTCCATTACTCCATCTCAAAAGCATGTTGCTAAACACTTTTTGGCCTAAAAAGGCGCATGTGGTTTATTTCTCTCCGGCCCCTTCCCTCGCATTGTCACAAATCCTTCCCTCGCGGGTCAAAATGATCCGAAGCCCTAAAATTATACCTTACTTTTTAATTTTTTTTTCATTTTGACAATATTTTTTCTATTTTTAATGCAAATGTTTTGGGAGATTTTATTATTTTTTCTTTTATTTACCTTTAAATTACAAGATTTAATCAATAATAGTCATTTATGCACATTTCTCACATCCTTTCAACTTAAATTCAAAACAACTCACAATATCATGCCTAAACCTTTTAATTCAGCACAAAATATCTTACATTGGGTCTTTGCAGACCTCTTGTGAAAAAAAAATAATAATAATATAACATGATATTTCATGACTCTAGATGTGCTTATAGCTCTATATGGAGCAAAAGAGCTGTTCCGCTGGGTCCTGAAGCCAGTCCCTTCAGTGTGCATTCACATACACATGTAGACATTTTTCAATTTGAATTGAGCATTTTTAGGTTTTCTATGTGAACTGACACATTCCTCACGTGTGTGTGTGTGTATGTGTGTGTGTGTGTGTGTGTGTATTCGTGGTTCAAGTGTGACAAGTCCTAATGCCTTGGACCCCTCAGATAAACACTTAAAAAAAAAAATTAAATTTCAACACCAAAAAGATTCCAGGTCAAAATGACCCGAGGGAAGGATGAAGGCTAACCTAAAACCTTAAATACTGCACTATGTGAGCATGCATGATTGACAAAAACAGCTTTCCTGTAGCGTAAACATTAGGTCATGGGTTCGATTCCCAGGGAAAGCAAGAACTGAGAATGTAAGAATGTAAAATGAGTACCTTGAAATCTTAGGATAAAAGCATCTGCCAAATGCATAAATGTAAATGCATGAAAGGAAAGAAGCTTGTTTGCATTCCCATCTTATTACAGATGCATTGATGAGGAGACCGGCCTGCGCTCACCTTCTCTCCGAGCTGAACACACACTCCGGTCTCTCCGGGCTGCGGAGTCGACTGCGTTTCTCGGGCTTGCGGGGGGGCGGAGCTCGGTGTGAGCGCGCGAGGGCTTCGTTCGGGTGGCTCTCGGTGCTGGCGTCCGAGTCCAGCGAGCTCATGGACCCGCTGATGTGCGAGCCGTTGGAGAGCAGGCTGCTGCATGATGGGAAGGGGTCGCTGGGAGCCGGTGAAAGGCATCGTGGGACACCACCCATCTCTGCGCTGAGCCGGCTCGAGGAGCTGCCCGTGGGAGACAGCGGGTCGAGGGACTGAGCCGAGTGGAAGAGCCCGATCCGGTCCACTTCATCACCGTTCACTGAGCTCTGATCCGAGCAGCGACTCAACACCGACCCCTCACCTGTGGATTATTTGGTTGCATGTAAACGTAGCCAGTAACTTCATGGTGCTAGTGTGGGTATCTGGCCAGGTAAATGTGTGTGTGTGGATTCCCCGCACCTGCAGAGGGCAGTGGTGAGCCGAGGGCTGGCACTTCCCCGGCGCTCCATGACTGGGAACCGTCCGCTTCTCTGCTTTGCAGCTCCTCTTGCCAGATGATGGAACTGGAGTCGGGCGTCTTCTCCGCTTCTGGGATCCCTGCGCCGGTCACCGCCACCTTCGCTGGGCCGGGCTCCTGCAGTCACACCAACAACGAGTCAGGCACCAGATTGCATTTTGGATATTTTTTCACTAGTGTGTGCAGGACACTATAGTTCATTTATGTGAGTGAGGAGAGCAGAATAAAGTAAACTGTGAGATAAACTGAACAACATGAAGCATTGCTTGGGCACTGGTGGAGCTAAACTGGTATTATCTAATTATGTAGTTAAATTTAACAGCTAAATGCAAATATAAATAATAATGTTTTATTAAAACCTATAAAACAATAATTTGGGATATCACACAAAATCAATATATTTTTACTCGACTAAACAATAAACGTATGTTGTGCAGCACTTTGCCAAAATGAAAGAACTTAGGAAAATTATAACAATTAGGAAAATCTATTGATTAGACATTACTTTTTGATCATTAAAATTAAATAAAACCGTTAAACGTCTAAAAACCGAAAACAGAATTTCAGATTTCTTTTTAAAATTTTAAATTGTTGAAAATGTAACAAATTATTAAAGTTTTATCAATTATACTGATTATACATCCTTTCCGATAATAAAAAAAAAAATCGGAATCCAAAAAAAAATTAAACGGAAAACATTTAGGACAACTATAAACAGATTAGGGGAAAACACAAGTGTCATGTGCAGCGACTGGCAGCGCAGTACCTGTGAGGTCGCCGGCTCCACTTTGCGCTTCTTCTTCTGATTCTGCTTGTTGGTTCTGGGATAAACCACGAGCTGCTCAGTCCATCTGGTGGAGCACAGGAGAGGTTACGCCGATCGCGTGTCCCGTCGGTGCGGGCGGGTGACAGAATTACATCCGTACTACGATTCATAGTAAATCAGCCGGGGGCCAGTGTGTGTGCCTGGAGCATCTGGCCGCGGGAGTACAGCGAAGGCCGGCGACACGCTGGCTGCGTGGCGTATGCGTGGCGTGTCGGCTGCGTGGGGTGAGCGTGGCGTGAGCGGGCATGTCGGCTACGTGTCGTGAGTATGGCGTGAGCTTGGCGTGTCGGCTGCCTGGCGTAAGCGTGGCGTGTCAGCTGCGTGGCGTGAGCGTGGCTTGAGCGGGCATCTCGGCTACGTGTCGTGAGTATGGCGTGAGCGTGGCGTGTCGGCTGCGTGGCGTGAGCGTGGCGTGTCAGCTGCGTGACGCGAGCGTGGCGTGTCAGCTGCGTGGCGCGAAGGGGCGTGTGCGGGGCGTGAGCGGTGCGTGAGTGGGGGCCGAGCGGGGGGCGAGCAGGGCGTGTCGGCTGCGTGGCGTGAGCGTGGCGTGAGCGTGGCGTGAGCGGGGGGCGAGCGGGGCGTGTCGGCTGCGTGGCGCGTCGGCTGCGTGGCGTGAGCGTGGCGTGACGGCTGTGTGACGTGAGCGGGGCGTGAGCGTGGCGTGTCGGCTGCGTGACGTGAGCGTGGCGTGTCGGCTGCGTGGCGTGAGCGTGGCGTGTCGGCTGTGTGACGTGAGCGGGGCGTGTCGGCTGCGTGGCGTGAGCGTGGCGTGAGCGGGGCGTGTCGGCTGCGCGGCGCGTCGGCTGTGTGGCGTGAGCGGGGCGTGAGCGGGGCGTGTCGGCTGCGTGGCGTGAGCGGGGCGTGTCGGCTGCGTGGCGTGAGCGGGGCGTGAGCGGGGCGTGTCGGCTGCGTGGCGTGAGCGGGGCGTGTCGGCTGCGTGGCGTGAGCGAGGCGTGAGCGGAGCGTGTGCAGGGCGTGAGCAGGGCGTGAGCGGGGCGTGAGCGGGGCGTGTCGGCTGCGTGGCGCGTCGGCTGCGTGGCGTGAGCGTGGCGTGTCGGCTGTGTGACGTGAGCGGGGCGTGAGCGGGGCGTGTCGGCTGCGTGGCGTGTCGGCTGCGTGACGTGAGCGGGGCGTGAGCGTGGCGTGTCGGCTGCGTGGCGTGAGCGTGGCGTGTCGGCTGTGTGACGTGAGCGGGGCGTGAGCGGGGCGTGTCGGCTGCGTGGCGTGAGCGTGGCGTGTCGGCTGCGTGGCGTGAGCGTGGCGTGTCGGCTGCGTGGCGCGTCGGCTGCGTGGCGCGTCGGCTGCGTGGCGCGTCGGCTGCGTGGCGTGAGCGGGGCGTGTCGGCTGCGTGGCGTGAGCGGGGCGTGTCGGCTGCGTGGCGTGAGCGTGGCGTGAGCGGAGCGTGTGCAGGGCGTGAGCAGGGCGTGAGCGGGGCGTGAGCGGGGCGTGTCGGCTGCGTGGCGCGTCGGCTGCGTGGCGTGAGCGTGGCGTGTCGGCTGTGTGACGTGAGCGGGGCGTGTCGGCTGCGTGGCGTGTCGGCTGCGTGACGTGAGCGGGGCGTGAGCGTGGCGTGTCGGCTGCGTGGCGTGAGCGGGGCGTGTCGGCTGCGTGGCGTGAGCGAGGCGTGAGCGGAGCGTGTGCAGGGCGTGAGCAGGGCGTGAGCGGGGCGTGAGCGGGGCGTGTCGGCTGCGTGGCGCGTCGGCTGCGTGGCGTGAGCGTGGCGTGTCGGCTGTGTGACGTGAGCGGGGCGTGAGCGGGGCGTGTCGGCTGCGTGGCGTGTCGGCTGCGTGACGTGAGCGGGGCGTGAGCGTGGCGTGTCGGCTGCGTGGCGTGAGCGTGGCGTGTCGGCTGCGTGGCGCGTCGGCTGCGTGGCGCGTCGGCTGCGTGGCGTGAGCGGGGCGTGTCGGCTGCGTGGCGTGAGCGGGGCGTGTCGGCTGCGTGGCGTGAGCGTGGCGTGAGCGGAGCGTGTGCAGGGCGTGAGCAGGGCGTGAGCGGGGCGTGAGCGGGGCGTGTCGGCTGCGTGGCGCGTCGGCTGCGTGGCGTGAGCGTGGCGTGTCGGCTGTGTGACGTGAGCGGGGCGTGTCGGCTGCGTGGCGCGTCGGCTGCGTGACGTGAGCGGGGCGTGAGCGTGGCGTGTCGGCTGCGTGGCGTGAGCGTGGCGTGTCGGCTGTGTGACGTGAGCGGGGCGTGAGCGGGGCGTGTCGGCTGCGTGGCGTGAGCGTGGCGTGTCGGCTGCGTGGCGCGTCGGCTGCGTGGCGCGTCGGCTGCGTGGCGTGTCGGCTGCGTGGCGTGAGCGGGGCGTGTCGGCTGCGTGGCGCGTCGGCTGCGTGGCGTGAGCGTGGCGTGTCGGCTGTGTGACGTGAGGGGGGGCGTGAGCGGGGCGTGTCGGCTGCGTGGCGTGTCGGCTGCGTGACGTGAGCGGGGCGTGAGCGTGGCGTGTCGGCTGCGTGGCGTGAGCGTGGCGTGTCGGCTGTGTGACGTGAGCGGGGCGTGAGCGGGGCGTGTCGGCTGCGTGGCGTGAGCGTGGCGTGTCGGCTGTGTGGCGCGTTGGCTGCGTGGCGCGTCGGCTGCGTGGCGTGAGCGGGGCGTGAGCGTGGCGTGTCGGCTGCGTGGCGTGAGCGTGGCGTGAGCGTGGCGTGTCGGCTGCGTGGCGTGAGCGTGGCGTGTCGGCTGTGTGACGTGAGCGGGGCGTGAGCGGCGCGTGTCGGCTGCTTGGCGTGAGCGTGGCGTGTCGGCTGTGTGGCGCGTTGGCTGCGTGGCGCGTCGGCTGCGTGGCGTGAGCGGGGCGTGAGCGGGCCGTGTCGGCTGCGTGGCGTGAGCGGGGCGTGGCGGCTGCGTGGCGTGAGCGGGGCGTGAGCGGGGCGTGTCGGCTGCGTGGCGTGGCGGCTGCATGGCGTGAGCGTGGCGTGTCGGCTGTGTGACGTGAGCGTGGCGTGAGCGTGGCGTGTCGGCTGCGTGGCGCGTCGGCTGCGTGGCGCGTCGGCTGCGTGGCGTGAGCGGGGCGTGAGCGGGGCGTGTCGGCTGCGTGGCGTGAGCGGGGCGTGTCGGCTGCGTGGCGTGGCGGCTGCGTGGCGTGAGCGTGGCGTGAGCGTGACACGCACGCACACACACACACACACACTCCTGTCCACAGACACACACACACACACACACTCCTGTCCACAGACACACACACACTCCTGTCCATAGACACACACACACACACTCCTGTCCACAGACACACACACACTCCTGTCCACAGACACACACACACTCCTGTCCACAGACACACACACACACTCCTGTCCACAGACACACACACACACTCCTGTCCACACACACACAAACACACTCCTGTCCACACACACACACACACACACACACACTCCTGTCCACACACACACACACTCCTGTCCACAGACACACACACACACACACACTCCTGTCCACAGACACACACACACTCCTGTCCATAGACACACACACACACACTCCTGTCCACAGACACACACACACACACTACTGTCCACAGACACACACACTCCTGTCCACAGACACACACACACACACTCCTGTCCACACACACACACACACTCCTGTCCACAGACACACACACACTCCTGTCCACAGACACACACACACTCCTGTCCACACACTCCTGTCCACAGACACACACACACTCCTGTCCACAGACACACACACACTCCTGTCCACAGACACACACACACTCCTGTCCACAGACACACACACACACACTCCTGTCCACACACACACACACACTCCTGTCCACAGACACACACACACTCCTGTCCACAGACACACACACACTCCTGTCCACAGACACACACACACTCCTGTCCACAGACACACACACACTCCTGTCCACAGACACACACACACAGTCTCACTACATGAGAGCACCAGATCAGCGTTCTGCAGTCTCGAGTCATTAGCATGCCGCACCCGTTGATGATCTCCCGGTTGTCTCCTCTGATGTAGAACTCCTGCTCGGGCGTGATGATGACCAGCGCGTTCTTCTGGCCCGTCCGGGGCTCGGCGTCCATCACGTCACTGCACAGGTTCATGTTCACCGTGCCCTGCGGGAGCGTGCTGGGCTGTGTGCGACAACAGGCCACGCGTTAGCTGGGACAATCCCTTCATTCCTGCTTTTCCTCCTAAACTAAAGCAACATTCCCCCGGAAGCCGTGATTCTATAAATATTGCTTATATAAAACGGTCACTCCATTAAAATAATTCATTTTAATATTTATTTTATTCATAAAATAACACATGTATTCCTCCGCCAAGAAATGTAGTTCCAAAAACGTTGCCAACAAACACATGCACGTATTCAGGTAAAACACGGTCAAGTTGACAGCCCTAGTGTCACAGTAGAGTCCTGTAATATATTCTTCATATCAGGAAATATGACTGTCTTAATCTCCACCGCGCTGCTGATGCCACGGTCTAACCCGTTCCACACACGCCACTGGACACTGCCTTTATTTACACCTTCAGACGCTGTCACGTCCCACAATACAGCTGAACTGAGCGGCACTCATCAGCTTTCAACTCACCGAAAGGGACAGTAAAGGCAGATTCTGCTCAAATAAACATTTGGTTTCCACAAAAATATGAACATAATCATAAATGTTGCTTGAGCATCAAATCATCATATTATCCTGATTTCTGAAGGATCATGTGACACTGAAGACTGGAGTAATGATACTGAAAATCACACTTTACTATATATTCACATAACAATCACAAAACAGTTGTTTTAAATTGTAATAATATTTCACTATTTTACTGTATTTTTGATCATAAACGCAGCCTTTGTGAGCGTGAGACTTCTGTAAAAAAACGTTAAAAATCCCAAACTTTTGAATGCTAGTGTAAATATTAGGTCTTGATTTTTAAATTCACATTTTGTGATTTTATATGTTTATTTTAAATGACATACTAATGATGAATGTGAACTATAACAATTTAGTCTCAGTTCACATGAGGTCATAAAACTGTATAAAAATGATTTACTTCTATAAACTTGAAATATTATGCATGTGTCATGTCTTTTCTCGCCATTCTGGAGCAAGTCAAAAAGGTTTGGAAGGATGTGAGGGTGAACTTTATAAATATAATATTAAATAAAATATTAAATATACTGATGAAGAGCTGAGATTCCTGCGAAACCGTCGGCTTTATCAGACGTTCTGCAGACTCGAGATGTAAAACAGGTGCCGTCTTTTCCTGACTCCTTTTATGGCCATTTTAAGTGATCTAGTTTTATTAAAAGTTGCCAGTAAACTCCAAGGAATGCCAAATATGGAAATTACAGTGAGTCACAGTTATAAACTGCAGTGTTTCTGTTTCACTAACAGGGAAGAAGAAAAAACTCTGTGTAATAAGAACGGAAGACACAACAACAAAGAACTTCACGTCACTTCGAAAAACACAAAACCGGACATTTTTATCCCTTCGTTCCGCCACAAATCCCGATAAAAAACCTAGATGTATCAGATTTTTGTATTATTTTATCCAGAAGGGCATTTAAAAACTAACCCGAACCATAGCATAAAGTCCTGCAGAACAATAATGTGATCATTACCTTGACTATGTCTTGTGCGTTTAATTTAATATCTTTTATTTCTCTCTCTGTGCTCTTATTTTTGTGTTTTTTTAGTGATTGTGAAGCACTTTGGGCGACAGCTGTTGCATTGAATGTGCTATATAAATAAATAAATAAATAAATGAAATTATTTGAGCTGTGTGCTTAAGTTCAGGTCTCACTTGACATTTTAATAACTTTTTTTCCGCCACAAATCATGTTAAAAAAAAAACCTTGATGCATCAGATTACTAATTTTTTATATTACTTCATCCAGAAGAGTGTTCAAGAACTAACCCAAAACTGCAGCATAGAGTCCTGCAAAGCAATAGTGTGAGCTGTGTGGCTGGCTGAGGTCTTCGGACCCGGTCTTTACATCGTCTTTAGATAAGAGAGGAACATATGAGGCAATGCATGGAGGGAAAAAGAAAAACAGGAAGAGCAAACAGCCAGAAGCAGGACTGTCATCGGGGGGGAATGTGCTGGAGGGGCCCGTCGAGGTCCTCAAACACGGGGAAGAAAGGCCCATTAGATATAGTCACAGGCCCTGTGAACTGTGCTACAGTTCATGCATCCGCTCATCATGCCTTTTCATGCGGGTAATAAAATTAAATAATCGTAAAAAATGATTCAAGTAAAAAATTTAATTGCAAAAATATTTTCTGAATAAATAATCATTTATAATCATTTTTCACCAGTATAAATTGGGTCATTATTCCGCAGTAGTTAATGCATCCGCTTATAATGCCTTCTAATAAAATAAAATAATCTTTAAAAATTATAAAAGTAAAAATAAAATTGAAAAATAAAATAAAACCTTTTAAAAAGTTTTATTTTTATATTATTTTTCAAAATAATAACCATTTATAATCATTTTTCACAGAATAAATTGGGTCATTATACCGCTGTAGTTAATGCATCCGCTTATAATGCTTTATAAAACGTGTAAAAAAAAAAAAATCTTAAAAAATGTATTTAACTTAAAAAAAGTTTATATCTTTATTATACTTTATAACACAAAATTGGGATTTATGAAGTCAGAATTGTGAATATGCAATTCTGAGGAAAAAATAACTGTTTATTTCTAACAGAGTTAATATCTCACAATTCTGACTTTATAACACGCAATTATGTGAAATACAGTCAGAATTGCGAGATGTAGGCCTAAACTCGCAAATGTGAGATAAAACGTCGCAATTATCTTTTAAAATGTTTTATTCTGTGGCGGAAACAAGCTATCGTTATGACCATAAATTTCACGGGATAATTTTAACAGCGTAGTATATAATGCCAGCTTTCAATCTGCATGGAACTATTGCTTTACATTTCTGTCTGTTCCTCACACAAACCTATTGTGTAACTTTCAGAGACTTGAAATCGAGCCATATGGACTTCTTTTATGGTCGGCATCTAGTCACTTTGGAGCTTAACCCATTAACTTTTATTATTATGAATAAAAAAAAGAACGCACACATAACAGCCCATGATGCAAAGCTCAACAGTTTCCAGTTGGTTGATAAAGGAGCATCAAAACACAAGAACAGCCAGACAAGCTTTTTAAGATGGACAACACACAAGTGGTTTAATAAATAGCAACGCTATTGCATTTTCAGGTAGCTCTTCTTATTTTACAGTAAACATGTGCCCAGACGTGCCGTGCCCGTGTAAAAACACACCTATGTAACTCTTCCACTTGAGAATACCTGAGGGCTATAAAACACCTGGCAATCCCTGCGCTGCTCTAAAGACAACTGTGTTCAGGAGATATGCGACCCTCCACCATAAAACCAGTCAAATGGGTCATTTCTTGAAATTGAGATGTATACATCATCTGAAATCTGAATAAATAAGCTTTATGGATATGACAATATTCGGCCGAGATACAAATCTGGAATCTGAGGGTGTAAATAAATCGAAACATTGAGAAAATCGCCTTTAAAGTTGTGCATTTGTGTTCACGATTGTGCTGCATTCGCTCACAAAAATAACTTTTTCATATATTTATGGTAAGAAATTTACAGAATATCTTCATGGAACATGATCTTTAATATCCTAATTCGAGGTCGACCGATAGTGGATTTTACCGATACCGATATTCAGGTTTGACCGCACATGCCGATAACCGATTATTCAACCGATATTCTTTTAATGGATACTGGGATTAAAACAAACATAACACTCCAAGAAAAACAGTGCTGAACTGAAATGTGCTAAATGAAATAAATATATAAATATGAATATATTAAAATGAGAAGTTGTACAGAACGAACTCTACAGAAAATTATTTAAACATTTAAATATTACAGGTCAAGTGTGTGTTTTTTATCTATAACCTGGAAACAGGCATATGTAAATTTCAAAGGTAACACCTTGATCATTCTTGTTAGTTCATAGTACATTAAGGTAATAACAGAAAATAAAACAATTAAACTCTAAATTAAAATGTATAAGTAAATGTTGAAATTAAAAAAACTAACAATGAATGATACTTCTACAACATTTATTAACCATATTTAATGATAATATTGTAATCTTATTGTAAAGTGTTACCATTTCATATGATTCATGCTTAAAGAAGATGGGCATATTTAAATATCTGCAAAGGCCAGAGCATTAAAATTACATAAATGTAGACCTATTACATGTACAGTCTCTCACTTTATTTGCTTCTATTTTAGAACACTTGATGATTATGTAATCAAAATAACAATATCGATTATCTGATTATCAATATCTGAAATCGATTGCGTTTCTGATTTATGTTTCTGTCGGCTGAACATGAATATCAACGTTGAGAAAGCAATCACGTCACTAGCTTTAAATATACAACTTCGCCGGCTAATGAATGCATAAAAGTGACCAGCTGGGTATAAACTAATACAAATAGATGGTAACAATTGCGACATAAAACATTTGGGTCAGGTCTGTGTGTGTTTTTGTCACTTTGCTTTAATCGCTTGAGGTACTTAAGTTATTCCTCTCAGACTCGACGGCACACTTCTGTTCTTTCTCTGCTGCTGCAGCATCTAGTCAACAAATTAATTACTTTATAATGATATGGCAATACGTACTTTAGTGTCCTGTATTCATACCGTTTCACTGTCAGTGTTTTAAATGCGCATCTGAAGTGTCAGCGCTCTCTGTGCCGCTTGTAATCTCCTGCTGCGCTGCCTCACGTGTGAACGTAAACTCAGCCAGTGATAGTTTGTGTCCTCTAGAGGGCGCTCTCGCTCTGTGTAACGCCAGCCGTCTCTTCAGCGCCGTAATGCCTGCGCACTTCTCAGCCGCTCCAGCAACGCACGCAACCCAGAAAAACTATCGGTGTGGATTGTTGCCGATAACGATAGTTCCACCAATCAACTATCGGCATCGATATATCGGCAAAAACGATGAATCAGTCGACCTCTAATCCTAATGATTTTTGTCATAAAAGAAAAATCGACAATTTTGACCCGTACAACGTATGTTTATTGCCGCAGATAAACCCGTGCGACTCGAGACTGGGTTTATGATCCAGGGTCACATACAGATTCACAATGGGCAACCTTTTTGGCTGATTAAGTGGCACTATCTCCCAATTAGGAAAACGATGAAGGTAAACTGTGTTTGACAGTTATTCACCAATCAATAAAATAAGGCAAACGGTTTGAACGGCCAAAATCATTCTTGGCAAAATGGATGCAAACAATTGAGATTGGAATATTCTGACAGAATATTAGATTTGATTATGGCACACCTGAGCACTGTTGTGTCACTTGATGTACAACACAACAAAAACACAGTTGATGTTCTCTTGGCTTTCTAAACCCAGTGTCCAGTAGTGGAAATAGGTGTAGAGGAACGTGAATCTCAAAGCATATTTAACATTTCCATGTGGTTTTAGAAGAAAGCGTTCTCAGAGTTTAGCGCCGGCTCCAACAATCCTCAGTGGTTTCTCCTAATAAGGGCATATTGGGATCCTGAGCACAGAATCCACGTTCAGGACATCTCAGCAGGACAATTAAAATACTTCTCTACAAGACCGTAGCTGAACGCACATCGTGTTTATAAGAGCCGCAGTGAGGCTAGATGAATGGCTGCTTACCGGCACTCTCTCTTAATGTACTGGACAAGTTATGGGATTAGAAACAACTGCAGCCATACTGGGATATGATTACATCAGCGTCTGCCGTTTATATGGAGTGAAAAGCATGTTCTTAAGATCAACTTGTGTTCACACTAAATATAGCATGCATTAAAGCTAGCCGTAAAAGAATCAGGTCAGGCTCATTGGAAAAACATTTCTATAAAATTGCATAACGTTGTTTTTTGCATGATTCACACGACTTTTAACCCTTGTGCGTCAATTAAAAAAAGTTACACATATCTCCATAGAGGACGAAAATGTCATTTTCTTTAAAAAAAAAAGCTTGGGACTTTTTTGGGGCAATTTGGAAGTTTTAAAAGCACAGACTTAAGTTTGGTCTCATTTTAAAAGACCTTAGCAGATTATTGCTGAAGTAAAAAACATAATAACTGAATCCAAAAAAAAGTTATATAGGTTTAAGTTTATGACAATTATTTATGAACATTATTTTATATAAAATATATATTTTGACAAAAGTTGAACTCTAAAACGACTAGAAAATCAATGCCATAAATCTAAATAAGTTGTGTTCCAAATTTCAGGTTGAGTTTTTCTCTCTCAATATTACAAACACACACATTTTTTTATATAACACACATACCCAACACACTCTGACATCCATACCAACACACCCGCACAATTATCGTTGCATAATTTACCCTATAATATGCAGAAGCAGAAAACGGGAATAAAGCGAGAATTTGCTCTATAGGCCAAATCTGAAAAAATGGCATCATCTAGAAAAAAATAGTAAAAATCTTAATTTTGAAGCCTTGCCAACTGAATGAATGCCTCTTAAAGATCCTATTTAAAAAAATACATGGGCCTGGGATTAAAAATTGCAGTTTTAATGGACATTTTTGTCCAAAAGGCGCTGAGAGGAAGTATTTTTTGTACCTAGTGCAAAATAGATTTTTTAAAGTAAATGGTGGTGAAATAGTAAAATTCCAATAAAAACACACACCTGTGCCAAAATGTATGCAGTTAGCATTAACACGGGCAAAGTGATCAAAAAAACAAAACTGAAAAAGACAAAAATGTCCTTAAGGATGCACAAGGGTTAAAGTCAAACCAGCAGAGACAAATGCACATTCGGTTTTATACGAGACAGATGATATCATTCTGAATAATCAGCAGAGAAATTTAGTATCGTGCATCTCTACCTGTAATCATAATTTGACGGAAAAGGAATGAAAGTTGAAAGACAGAAGGTTAAATTACAGGAATTACACCACCTTTACGAGAGATTTCAATGCAAAAGAGTTTCTGTAATCCTCAAAAACATTAAGCACATAATATCTGTTGCACAAACAAAACGTGTTTGCTTAAATCAATCCATACTCTGAAGTGTCCATATTCTTGAGCTAATTTAACAGAATTTCCTGAAACTAGATGCAAAGACTATAAAGATAAGAGACCTGACAGCATTTTCAAAGCAAAACAATGGCAGGAAACTCTGTATTGCCCTGAACTAGCTTTTATTGTCTTCATACTCACTGGAAATATAAACAATGTCCTCCCTCAGCCATCTCACAATTCTGTGTTATGAGTTACGGCCAGACAAGTAATTTGCTGAGGTCACTGTAAAGAAAGATACACGCCTGCACACACACACACATATATATATATATTAAAATGCTCATCTCTATAGGCTGAACACGTGATACGCATGTGCACCGCCAGCGCTCCACAGATTCACGGTTTTGAAGTTTACGTGGAGATGATAACGTTCTGAGATCCTGTTTCACAGTTTGTGTTCTCGAGCAACAAACACTGTAGTGCGAATAAACGGCCAGAACACATTAAAAGTTTCTGTTTTCTGTAGAACGGTGTCGTGTTAGCGGCCGCTACGTTAATCACTAATGATCTTTACACCGGAAGTGAGTCAATCAAAACTAACTTTATCTGGACAATAACTTTATTCTAGATCTGCTGTAAAGCCAAACGATCTCTGCTACTGTAATCTCCTGTTATCACTGTAAAGCTGCATCTATACTGATAACGATTGATAAAACAATGACGACTCCAGGCACATCGGCGTTTGCCACGTGTTGCAGCAGAGTGATAGATTGCGCCGCTGTAATGGCATTCCTGTAGTAAGCATAAGCAACCTAGCGTGAGCGATGGGGTCAAGGGTCACGGCGGCTCTCGTTGTCCTAGCGCTGAGCCTGTGTGTGGGCTTCAGTGTTTACATGCACACGCTGTAATCGCCGGGCAGATCAGCCGGCTAATTTGATCACCCACGTCACATTCCTGTGAAACGAGGCCGAGTCGGGTTTATTACCCACAAGACCATGTTCTGGTAGTTCACATCGCGTCCGACGGCCTCGGCCCTTCTCAGCTCAAACTGGATTATTTTAGTTCAGGGATGGTTATATTGCTTTGTGTGTGTGTGTGTGTGTGTGTGTGTGTGTGTGTGTGTTATGAAATGATCAATCGCATCCATTAATCACATGTAAAGTTGGTTTACATCATGTATATGTGTACTGTGTATAATTATTTTGTATATATAAATACACACACATGCATGTATGCGTTTAAGAAAAATGTGTTATCTATATATAAAATATTTATATATAATATAAATTATGTATAAATGCATATACAGGTGAAGAAAAAAATAGAATATCGTGCAATATTTCAGATATTCAAATTAAAAGCTGAAACTAATATATTTAGTGTATATAACTATATACATATGCATGATTATACTTTTCAGAGGGCCGACATTTCTGTTTTTAAAATCCTTTTTTTTATGAATTTTATGTAATATTCTAATTTCCTGAGATTTTGAATTTGGGGTTTTCATAAGCTGTAAGCCATAATCATCACAATTATAACTTTTGCACGATATTGTTATTTTTGGAGTTTCACCTGTAAAGTATATATACATGCAAATATTTCTAAAATTTATACACGTGTGAATTTATAAATACAAAATAATTATACACAGTACAAACATCTATGGCGTAAACCAACTTTTATTTTGGATGCGATTAATCGTTGCACAGCACTATTTTTTTTAATTTGGTTCGGTTTGTTTGAAGAACACAAATATGTTCTCTCAACTAAGCAACTGGATTGACAGATCGCGAATGTGGGATCAAAAGGTATAAAGAGCGGAGAGCTTACCGATTCATCCAGAGCAAAGCGCAAGCAGCCGTGTTCATAAAGCACGAAGAATCGCCGCTGCCATTTCTGTGTTGAAAGAAAAGATAATTAAATGTCATTCATATTCACTCAAATATACAACAGTCAATTGATAGTCAAAAAGAAATGAAAATTCACCCAATCTATTTTCCAAATGCGAACTAACCATGTATCCATTTTATTAACTCATCATTTCCCAACCATGCATTATTATTATTAAATTAATTCAAAGACATTACATTATTGTGGCATATGAGTAAAGCAGTGAATACACCAATAGTAAAAATCAGTATGTCGTTTGTTCAAATTCAAAGTCATTGAACAGAAGCCGATCACCATCCTACAACGACACAAATTAATTTAGAGTCCGTTTGTCCGAGGTAGACTTATTTAAGACCTTTACACCGTTTCACAGACGAGGCTTAAGTTTAGTCCCAGACTAAAATGCATGTTTGAGCTGTTTTAACGGAAAGCAACATCTTAAAATATGTCAGTGCCACTTTTTCATATGGAAGCTTGTTTTCCGTCACAGAATAAAACATTTCAAAAGATAATTGCGACTTTTCATCTCAAAACTGCGAGTTTACGTCTCGCAATTCTGACATAACATAGTATTGCGACTTTAAATCATGCAATTTTGACTTTATAACTCGCAATTCTGACAAGTTACAGAAGTTATAAGTCAGAACTGATATAAACATGCAATTCTGAGAAAATTAGTCAAATTTGTGAGTTTATTTCTCGCAATTGCGACTTTATATCACGCAACTCTGTCAGAATTGTAAAATAAAAAATTGCAATTACCTTTTTTATTTTTTATTGTGTGGCGGAAACATGCTTCCATAGTTTCGTCTCAAGATGCACATCAGTCATGTTTACTTTCAAAGGCACGTTTATAAAAGTTACTGAAGTGTCGTAATTGAATAAAGGCCTGATCCTGGCTTAATCTAAGCCCTGTCTGTGAAACCCCGCCTGTGGTTTCTTAATTTTTGGAATATGTTCAAATGTAGCCTGAATTGTTTGGCCACTGTAATTATCACATCAAATTAAAGCTCTAAATTACAGCCATAACAGAGTTTAGTTGAGTTTACAGAAGTAAACAAGTCATATACAAAACTACGATCTTAGTTAACACAGTATCCCACACACCCGATCACCTGTTACACACCAAACAAGTTTTATTTGTAATCATATGTAATTATATAATTATCATATATAATTATTATTATTATTATCATTATAACGGCCCATTTCAAATGTTTACGTGTTTTTTTTGGAGCGGTGATGAAATATTGTTCTTGTAAATACTTTCCAGCATTTCAGTAATAAAAGTGTACATTTTTAAAATGCATGGAAATTACAGTGAACTGTGAAGTACGTAAATATGTGAAATGGGCCGTTATTATAATAATAATAATAATATTTACATCTTGTATTAGTTTATTATTGTATTTATTTTTTCGTCTTTTGTGAGAAAAGCGCATTATAAATAGAATGTATTATTATTATTTGTGTACTTTTCCCAGAAGTTTGTCATGTCTCTTACCCGGGATCTTTGCATGGGATTGTCGAAGTCCGTTCCCTCGGGAGCCAGACACAGCCATCCGCCGTAGATCGGCTTGGCCTGCAACAACAGCAAAACATCAATAAATCTCCAATCAATGACGGTGCACATTGGAGTCATTAGTGAAGGAACAGTTTGAGGTCACTTGTATTTAACTTAAAATCATTTTTGCTCATACAAATAACAGTAATGCAAAGGGTCTACTTTTATTTCTGTAAACTCACAATAACAACAAAATGTGCTTTTGTAAAATAATGGTGTTTTCTGTCGACCTTGAACTTGAGCGCATCACATTAATGAACAGAAACTCAGCGTATACTTGCCTCACAGACATGAGAAATATATCTATAGAAAGCTTGACATTTTTACATTTGAATGAACAGATTCCAATGGAAAATGAATATTCTCTGATTATTTAATCCGTATGAAACGAGCATATAGGCGGAGATGACGAGTCAGCATCGTGACTTAATCTCTGCAGCCCCAAACACAGAAACACTACCAATAAATTATTAAAATGTTTAGACAGTCTCGTTCAGTTTTTTCCACGACACATACATAATCATTACGTGTTGCAGCTTTATGTTTGAATTTGAGCGCTGATTAGGCTATACGTATTTTATACAGCGCATTATTATGATTTATGGCTTATTAATATAAATGCGCGATCAGACGACTAGAAAAAGCTTTTAGTCGAGGGCAGCCCTAGGAAAAAATGGTATAATTTTTCTGGAAAAACAGATTTCAAATCAATTCGAACGTCTAATAAAAGCCGTTTCAGAAGGTGAGCCACATGTGCAAGCTTAGACGCAGCTGAGCAGGACTAGGCAAGTCACTAAAGCTTCCCTATAGAGCATATGTTTCGCCCCAAAGGTTATAAATGCATCTCACCTGGGATCAAAAATGCGAGCTCATCTTATTTAAGATGATGTGGCTGACACATTTATGATGCTGTCTTCTCACTGAATATGCCATGACCTGAAATGTCTGAACTGAATATTCTTTACCCTCACTTGTAAGGTTGCCATGTAATGTTAAAGTGCCCCTATTATGGTTCCTAATGTTGTTTTAGAGGCTCCTACAATAGGCTAACATGCATCCAAGGTCAAAAACACTTTAATTTTCTCATAATCTCCACTGCACTTCACCTTATTTCTCAGTGTCTGAAACGGTTCAATCGAAGATTCAGTCTCTAAACCCCGCCCCTCTGAGAGCTGCTCTGCGGTGATTGGTCAGAAAGCAAACGCTCATTATCATATCTGAATCTCAGCTCTTGATCACAGTGATGCGAACAGTAACGATGGCGTGGGTTTTACCGTATCAATCTCAGAAAACAGCGTCTTCGACACGAACAACTGGAACCAAACTCTTCAGTCTCAGATACACTACAGTGTTTGAGGGCGGAGCTAAGAGACGCTGCTCAGCCAATCAAGACCATTCATCCTAATTAGTTACAAACCTACTTAGAAATGTTACGAAAGTGAGACTGGAAATGGGGTCCAACGGGTTTAAGGTCCAAATTGCAGCTTCAAAGTCTCGACACGATCCAGCCGAGTCTTATCTAGACAAACCAGCGAACATTTTATTAAAAAAAAAAAAATCCTACATCGTTTTACCTTTATTTTTTGTAAATGGTGTTTGACTTAGTCTTTGCACGTTTGCTTTGTAAACACTTAACGTCACACGTGACCTTTCACCCTGATGATGTAATGTGTGGCGCATCACAGCGAGTGGAGGACCAGCATTAGTGGATAAAAGTATATAAAAGTGTATTTAGTTATAAATGTCGCTGGTTTGTGTAGATGAGACTCGTATTCCTCGGCTGGATCGTGTCGAGACTCTGAAGCTGCACTGAAACTCACATCTGGACCTTCGAGCCGTTGGACCCCATTGAAGACACTATATGGAGGAAACCCTGGAGTGTTTTCCTCAAAAACCTTCTTTTCTTTTCCACTGAAGAAAGAAACACATGAACATCTTGGATGGCGTGGAGGAGAGTGAATCATCAGGACATTTTAATTCTGACTCCTTTAAGATACTGGCAATCAAAACATCCATATGAGTTGATCACAACCCATAAATACGTCTTTAAACAACAGACGATACCTGGGAATTAAATTAAATTATTACAGCCTCTGGCATAACATTATCTGTTCATAAAATTATTGTATATAAAATTATATATATAATTATAAAAATTATCATTTAGGAACCGGTCTCGAGTCATGGTAGAGGTATCGAATATTTTTTAGCCCTACAACCCATAAATACGTCTTTAAAACAACAGAGGCTGAATCTTATTTCAAGCATTCATTTTCTGTTAACATTTACGCATTTGGCAGACGCTTCTATCCAGAGCGACTTACATTGCATTTCAAGGTACACATTTACATTCTTATCAGTTCTTGCTTTCCCTGGGAATCGAACCCGTGACCTTGGCGTTGCAAGCGCTGTACTGTTAGAGCTCCAGGAAAGCTTAAATTTGTTACATCTTCATCAGACTATGCACTTTCTTTGTTTTGTGAAGTCACTCTTTTATTTACCCTTTTTCTTTCTTTTTTTTCTGTTAACCCCCCAAAACAAAAACAAACAACAGAGGATACCTAGGGACCAAATTTAGCCTCTTTCCTCTTTGGACGAGGTGGGGGATTGGAAGCAAAACAAAACACAGCTGTGACTCGGTATCAACATGTGTGAGAGAGAGTCGAGACACACCCGAGTGTTTTCCTCCACACATTGAAGGGCCACTTCCGCTCTCCAGCTTCACGGATCACGTTTAACTCCCGATTTCCTCCCAGTTTCGTCCCAGCGGCCCACTTTACCCCCGCCTCCCCCTCAGCGCTGGACACACTCGCCCTGAACTTTCACCCCCCCGTCTAAACTTACCCAACGCCCACCGGGCCAAACCCCAGCCTCAGAAGTGGGATCGACCTCTGGGAAACTCTGATCCACTTTCCCAACACACACTTCCTTTCACAGCGTCTCTGCATGGGAATCACACTGGGACGCTGCAATGATGCAACTCCCGTTTTTAACATGTGGGCTGGACATCAAGTAAAAAAACAAGTGTAAAAGCAAGACGAAATGTAGGCAGCAGGATTTATGTTATCGCATTTCCATTTCTGCATCAAGCTTCTGATGATGTTTTTTATTTTTATATAATATTTCCACCAATTTTTTTTAGAATTTGGCCTTGTAGAGCTATAAAAAAAGCCAAATACAATTCAAGCTTTCTCATTTAGCTGCAGTGTATTGGAAATTGTATGAAAATTAAAACTTGAGGAAGGTGTTACACAAAATGTAGGCAGCTGGATATGTATTAGCGGAGCAACGGGTCGCAGGTGATCGTGATCTGTACGGTTCGGCACGCGTGTGATTCACGGATTAACTGCTAAATTTAACCATCATTGAGTGAAAGTTTATAATTTGGACTAGTGCTGCACAATTAATCATATCGCAATCGCGGTGTAATGCCTTTGCGATTATATGAAGCGGTCATCCTCTGGCTAGTGTTACATGATCCCGCTCTTATTCGTGCGAATGTTTTTAAAACATTCATGCGCGACAAGACAAAAGAGAGTGCGCTGCCTGTGAATGCTGACTGTGACACAGAAAGACGCTGCTGCAATAAGAAGCTTTATTGGCTGCTGCCCTTTTAAGAGCAGCGGCTGCTCTTAAAAGGGCAGCAGCCAATAAAGCTTCTGTCAGCAGCGGCTGCTCTTAAAGGGCCAGCAGCCAATAAAGCTTCTGTCAGCAGCGGCTGCTCTTAAAGGGCCAGCAGCCAATAAAGCTTCTGTCAGCAGCGGCTGCTCTTAAAAGGGCCAGCAGCCAATAAAGCTTCTGTCAGCAGCGGCTGCTCTTAAAGGGCCAGCAGCCAATAAAGCTTCGGTCAGCAGCGGCTGCTCTTAAAGGGCCAGCAGCCAATAAAGCTTCTGTCAGCAGTGGCTGCTCTTAAAAGGCCAGCAGCCAATAAAGCTTCGGTCAGCAGCGGCAGCTCTTAAAGGGCCAGCAGCCAATAAAGCTTCTGTAAGGAGCGGCTGCTCTTAAAGGGCCAGCAGCCAATAAAGCTTCTGTCAGCAGCGGCTGCTCTTAAAAGGCCAGCAGCCAATAAAGCTTCGGTCAGCAGCGGCTGCTCTTAAAGGGCCAGCAGCCAATAATGCTTCTGTCAGCAGCGGCTGCTCTTAAAAGGCCAGCAGCCAATAAAGCTTTCTGTCAGTAAAGTTAATCACAGAACAAAGGGAACAGAGAAAAACACTAACTGCTCTTGACTAAAGAACTTGTGCAGCCTTAATAAGGATTAGCATATATAATTTAAAATGTATGCAGCGCAGACTGTTTGATAACTTTATTCAATTTCTGTATATCTTTATACCTGTTAGACAGGAAGAGCACAGGTAAATATGACATTTATTATGGGTTTATGTGAGGATTGTTTGAAGTTTACTTAAATTAAACGCTGTTATATTTTTTGACGCCTAATAAATGTTTTAAAAAAATTGATAGCTTTCAATTGTAATGCAGACATCAATGGCTTATTGATCATTATAAGTGTTATCAATCATTTAGTTGTTGCTAGTTTGAGTTGAGAAATACACATTTCAGCATTATCTGGGTGTGCATTTTCCTTGAGAACTAAGCAAGTTGACTCATGAAAGCATTTGTTTATTATATCGCAATCGCAATATTGACCTCAATAATTGCAATATGACATTTTACCCAAATCGTGCAGCCCTAATTTGGATGTGTTTTGTCTTGCCATGCCAATTTAAACGTGGAAGAAGAGGTGAATATCTAAAAAACAAGATAGACCGCAAAACAAATGATAAAGGGAGTTTACATCGGAACCACCAATTTGAAAAATCAACATTAAAATCAAAGACAGTTGTAAGCCTGTGAAAGGAGGTAGGTTTTTAACTTAGATTTAAAAACAGACTCTGTGGATGCTAGTTTTAAGGATAGAGGAAGACTATTCCACAAGTTTGGACCAACCACAGAAAATGCACGGACACCTCTCGTCTTAAGTCTAGATCTCGGAAACATCAACAGTCGTTGTTGAGATGACCTCAATGATCTAGCAGGGGTATTTCATTTCAAAAGATCAGAGATAGTTTTGAGCTAATCCGTTCATGGCTTTAAAAACAAAAAGCAGAATTAAAAATCAAATCAATTCCGTAACAATCTGGCAGCCAGTGCAACAAACGCATGAAATATAGAGAGAATTACAGTAGTCAAGTCTAGATGAAATAAACGAATGGATCACTCGCTCAAACTCTGCAAATGTTAAAAAAACTCTTAGCCTTATTATAGATAATAATCTTAATTGGAAAAAACGTTCCAATTTCTGTACAGATACAGTTTCTCATAGTCACTGGGACGCTTCAATGATACAACTTTTGATTTTTAACATGTTGGCTGGACATTTAAGTAAAAATGTAAGCAGCTGGATTTATATTATAGCATTTACATTTCTGCATCGAGCTTCTGAAGACGTTTTTTGCTTTATTAAATAATATTCCAGAGCAAAAAATTTAAAATTTGGCCCTGTACTTTATGTATAAAGCACTTTCAAAACCATTAGAATGGACCAAAGTGCTCTCCATAAAAAGTTAATAACTCTAAAATACATAGAAACATAAAATAACATCAATACATAACACCAAGAAAACCATACAACCAATCACTCAGTTCTCAGACCTAATCAAACACCAAAAGCTTGATGAAATAAGTACGTTTCAAGTCCTTTTTAAAAATATCCATGCTTGACAAGGATTTTATATAGCTTTAAAAAAAAAAAGCCGAATAACATTCGAGCTCATCTGTTTAGAGCCTCAGGGACCTTCAGGTTAGGGATGCTCATTTCGGTTAATGTCTGTGACTCGTAAAAAATAAATAAAAAAATCATGGGTTTATTTTAACGTGCAAACATGCAGAACAGATCAACAACGGATCCTGGATTCACATAAAATTTTCACGCACCTGCGACATTTCTGACAGTGACAACAGAGAAAAACAGAATACAATAAAATATATAAAAAACATTAAAAAGGCCTACAATATATATATATATATATTTTAATTTAATTAACAAATTACGATGACAAAAAGAAAACACTGAATCAGTTTGAAGCGTTGAAAAACCGGCATTTTCTTTTCCCATCAGACTAAGTTTTTTTCGTCAAATAAAAATAGCAGGCCTACCTAAATCCACAGCTTGTCTAGTTTTTATTTTAAAAAAGTACCATGTCTGCATGATGGGGTTAGCCTGGAGCGCAGGTTCAACGGTCAATATGAGCATCCCTACTTCAGGTACTTACTGTATGGAAATTGAAGGAAAATTAAGTTACATGCAATATTGATAAGATCCACCTTTAAGCTGAAGATATTTAAATTTATGTTTCTTTAATTAATAGAAAGTTTTTTTTTTCATTTATACGAAATAGAATCTTTTGTTTTTACTATGACGTTTCATCAACTGAATGCATCCTTGCTGAATAAAAGTACTGATTTATTTTATTTATTTCCCCTCAAAAAACGAATTCTTTCTGACCCCAGACTTTTGAACGGTATAATGTTACAAAAATTACAAAAATCTTTCTATTCATCCAAAAATCCTGACAAAAAAATTGTACATTAGTTTTCAACACTGATAATAATCATAAATGTTTCTTGAGCATCAGATCCTCATATTCTCCTGATTTCTGAAGGATCATGTGACACTGAAGACTGGAGTAATGATGCTGAAACTCAGCTTTGATCACAGGAATAAATTACACTGTACTAGATATTCACATAGAAAACACCTGATTTACATTACAATAATATTTCATAATATCACTGTTTTTTTGTGTATTTTAAATCAAATAAATGCAGCTTTGGTGAGCAGAAGAGACTTATTTTAAAAACATTAAAAATCGTACCAATCCCAAACTTTTGAATGGCAGTGGATATAATACAATGCAACTATATGTGATTAATAGTGATTAGAAAAATGCACAGTTTGTTATGGGAGATATTTAACGGATCCGGTCTGACAGAGCTCGCTAGAGAGAAGTCAAGACTGAACATACTTTAAGGAACAAGTCAGTGAAAATTACAGTATTTTGAAAGCATTTTGCCCCCTGGGTAATATTTCCTCAGAGGAACCGCTTGGCTCAAACATCACCGTATACTGTAACATCAAACTTCCTCTGCGGGAGATAGAGAGGAACAGATACGGTAACTAACCAGTGATTTTTTGCATATGCTTTATTTGTGACCCTGGACCACAAAACCAGTCACATGGGTCAATTTTGAAATGTTTGAAATTTATACATCATCTGAAAACTAAATAATTAAGCTTTATGGATATGACAATATTTGGCCGAGATACAAATCTGGAATCTGAGTGTGTAAATAAATCGAAATATTGAGAAAATCTCCTTTAAAGTTGTGCATTTGTGTTCACGATTGTGCTGCATTCGCTCACAAAAATAACTTTTTCATATATTTATGGTAAGAAATTTACAGAATATCTTCATGGAACATGATCTTTACTAAATATCCTAATGATTTTTGTCGTAAAAGAAAAATCGATAATTTTGACCCGTACAACGTATGTTTATTGCCGCAGATAAACCCGTGCGACTCGAGACTGGGTTTATGATCCAGGGTCACATACAGATTCACAATGGGCAACCTTTTTGGCTGATTAAGTGGCACTATCTCCCAATTAGGAAAACGATGAAGGTAAACTGTGTTTGACAGTTATTCAACAATCAATAAAATAAGGCAAACGGTTTGAACGGCCAAAATCATTCTTGGCAAAATGGATGCAAACAATTGAGATTGGAATATTCTGACAGAATATTAGATTTGATTATGGCACACCTGAGCACTGTTTCTGATGTTTCCAACCTCACTGGTTCTGTTGAGCACATCCAGTCTAACCAACTCACATTATCACAGTTTATTCACTGGAAAATGGTAATAAAATATGACAAGAACTCAGTGGATATTTCACTGGTTGTGTCCGTCCTTCTGTTAGACTCTCACACATGAATTATGATGAATATCTGTCAGATGGTAAATTTAACTACACAATTAGATAATACCAGTTTAGCTCCACCAGTGACCAAGCAATGCTTCATGTTGTTCAGTCTGTGTGTGAAAACAGCATTAGCAGTTACAGAAAAACACTGAAGAAAACATGATCAGCTCAAAGTGTCTGAATCATGTTTAGTCCCAAATTGTTATAAATTTTACACTGTATGAAGAATTTTTGGGTATAATATGTCACAGTTTACTTTATTTTGCTCTCCTCGCGTTCATAAATGAACTATAATGTCCTGCACACACTAGTGAAAAAAACATATCTGGTGCCTGAATAATGTTTGGTTTGACTGTCTATTGGTTTTATGTGAATTAAACATGTTCATCCATATAAAGATTAAACAGCTCGATTTGTATGGATTCATTTCACAATCTCTTTATGAACTTTGAAGCTCTGATTGAGTGGACTCTGCATATGCTTTTGGGTGAAAATCCATTTGATATAAAGATAAGAATGTACTTGGTGAAACTTACAGTCAGTGTCTAATCTGACAATACGGTGTCAAAACAAAAATAAAGGAATAATAAACTGACACGTTACACAATATCAGAGCTATTACAGGTTTAAGGTTGTAAGGTCATCTTAGCAGGATTAGAGAGTGATGTAATCCATAACAATGACATATGATTCTGGCACAGAAAGGGTTAACTGTTGGTTATCTCACTCAAACCACAACACACACACACATGCTGGAGGATGCTGACGTGACGAGTATGGGATCAATTAAAACACACACACACAAACACCCTTATGGTCTGAAACTTTTCCTCTCATCATTCTCTTTCAAGAGCTAAATATGGAAATATGGTCAAATGAACAACACACACACACACACACATCTAAAAACGTGTGGAGAATCGAGATGGCCAATTATTTCACAATCTCCAACAGCAAACTCAAAGTGCCAGTAATCCTGACAAACGCTAGTTATTATAACAACCCTTGGCTTAATCAAAAGTTTCCTCAAAAGCGCTGGCAGAAATAATGCCTTCTTACATATTCCATATTCCATATTACTGTACACAACGAGTTAATGGACAGTCAATGACCAAAGTGTGTGTGGAGTGGTGTCGTTTAAGAAGCGTTATTGTGAATATAGTTATATGGCATACAATTAATGGTGTGTGTGTGTGTGTGTGTGTGTGTGTGTGTGTGTGTGTGTGTTAATTGTCGTTTGAACATCGAAACATCATTTAATTCGGTCATTCCGTGTCAAATCAACCAAATTTCGGACACTTCGAAAACCAAATCTGGCTCACTTTACACCCAACAGACACTTATTGCACTTAAAGAAGAATGTCTGAAGAATAAATAATGTTTAAACTACACATGTATCTTGTTTCCCTCTATCAGAAGAATTGCATAAAACTCACCAATCTCTGTGTAGAAATAAAATAATGATGCTGGCATCTTTCTAAATGTTTTAGATCCCTGTAATTTGGCTCCAAATCTCAGGTGAAAATTGTCATTTTGACCCTCCTCTACAATATAGTGGATTACTCATTAAATGTATCTGACATTTAATATTTTGACTTTCTGATTAATTTATGTATTTCTTTCACCAGGCAAAAATGATCTAAATAAAAAAAATTAGGTCGGGCACATCTGGTTGAGTTGACACGGAACGACCCAATTTGATTAAAAAGCTGAAATTTTTACGATTTGTATGAAAAGTAACACGTTAAAACAACTTAATTTGCAAAATGGAAACAAAACAGTGATCCATGAAATGCAGGCTGGTTATATATTGTTGCTTTAAATGGTTACTGCATACACAAATATTAAACACATTTTAATAAAAAAAAAACTTTACTATCTTCTTTAACAAATTAACTGCCACCCTTTCACTAGAAGATATAGTTCCTGACAAAAGTGCTCTGTAGAAAATAAGCAGCGATTGGGATTTTCGCAAGAATGGAACGTGGTTCTGACCAATCAGAGCTCAGGAGTGGAGCTCTGCTGGCTCCTGATTGGCCAATACAATGTTCCAAACGTTCCAACTCACAACAGAAAACTCAAATAGACTAAAACAGGTTAGATAAATAAATTAGATATTTTCCTTTACAGTAAAAAGCCTTGTCATGACACACTAGTTTCTGTTAACAGGGCAAACCCTTTCTAAATAAAACGGGTTGTTGATTTAGTAAAAAGCTGATTAGTGCACACTGATCAATAATCTGCTTCACTGCAAACATGATCACTACAGAACAAACTGCATTTCACCAAAATAACATTTTCACTTTTGCATGGAACCCAATTTCTGCCACATAAGAAATAAATCAAAGGTCATAATTATGATAGGCTATAAATACATTATGAGATTGACAAGTCATAATTATGAGATATTATGACATATTATGAGTCATAATAATTGAGATAATAGTCGAAATTATGATTTACTAAATTAAAATTAGGATTAAGTCATAGTTGTGAGAATAAAGTTGAAATTAAGATAAGTCATAAATTCAATTTATATGAATTTCGATTTCCTTTGTAACCATTTCGAATTTTCGAAGTTTATGATATACCTCATAATTTCACATTTTTGTCATTATGAGATGAAACTATGACTAATCTAAATTGTCATACTTAGTCATATTTTTACAGCCATAATTATGAGATGAGAATAAAATTGAAATCGAGAAAAATCATAAATTCAGTTTCATTTCGATTTCGTATGTAATTTTCATCTCCTAATCATATGTCATAATTTCACATTTTTGTCATAATCATGAACTATTTTCTAATATGGGCTTCCATAATTCGCTTGTTCACAGAAGGAATTCGAAGTGCCTGAAACGCGTTCACACCTGATTGAGATCCTGGTCCGTCAGCAGATGCAGTTCTCGAGGCTTGAAGCAGTTCTGACATTTGCTTTTGTTGAAAATGTTCGCTTGAAATTTCCTACACGTGTTTTCCTTCGCACTCGACATCGTATTCCTCTATTTGTGCTCGCCTCGAAATCCCAACAGCGAAAAGGAGGCAGAAGACAGTAATAATCCCGACGCTCTTTCATCCGATTCTTGACATGCAAAACATGATCAGCAGCTTTTTTACACCTCGATATCTCCTTTCTTTTCTGACTAGTCCAACAGCAGCAGCAGAATGTGTGTAGTTTATATAAGCAGATCTCTAGTTAGTGATGTGGTTGAGTTCATGGCCTGCCTCACAAAGCGACTCTCTAATCTCATTTCTGCGCGAATCAATGCTGGAATTGTGCAAGCGGTAAACAAAGCGATTATCTCACGTGTTCCTCAGGGAAAATTAAACGGGATCTTCAAGGAGGTGATGAAAAAAAAGGAAAAAACTGGAGCTATATCCTGGTTTTTAATCCCAAAGGCGAATACTCTCTCCGGCTCGTAATTTAACGTTAGTTAGCGTCAGTTAGCTCGCTAATCAAGCCTCTCCCGCTGCTCGTTTAGCGGAGCTTTAAAAATCCCTCTGTTCGGTGAACCTGACATTTTATCCTCCTCCGGTTCCGTACATGTCTTCTCTCAGACGTTACGGCTCCATGGTCTGCGATAAACGCCTGGTTTAAAGGGTTTTCCAGGGCGAACAGGGTCTGTTTTCTCTCCCCTCAGCCGCGCTCGAGCTTTCCCAATGGAGGGAGGTCGCGAGCCGCTGCTGTTGGAATTTCGTCTGATCTCGCGAGAGTTCGGAGCGCGAGAGCAGGACTGATCTCGAGATATCCACCCTGTGAACATGGAGGAATTTCCCCTCCAAAGCGTACAGACGTTATGATAATGCCATAAAAATTAAATTATTAAGAAACGTTGAAATTATGACATACTAAATCCTAAATATGTGAATTCAAAAAAATCGAAAAATGTCTTTTTTGTCATAATTTCACTTTTCATATCGATTATAACTTAGCAAGTCAATTTTGACAATAATGACTTTTTAAGACATCATTTCGAAATGTCTCATAATTTTAACTTTGCATTGTACATTTTTTATGTTATAATTATTATAACTACTATTTAAGTCATAGTTTCGACTTTCAAAAGTGATCATTATGACTTTTTAAGAAGACTTATTTCTCAGTATTTATTTCTCATAATAACTTAGTATTTACAACAACTTAGTACACAACTAACCCTAACCAAACTCCCACCCATAACCCTATCAGTAAATGTGTTTCTACATGAAGTCAGTGGTGTGTGTGAGATGACTGTTCACACACACACACACACACACACACACACACACACACACACACACACACACACACACACACACACACACACACACACACACACACACACACAAACACACACACACACACACACACACAAGTCAAATCAAGTCAAGTCAAGTCAAGTGTATTTATATAGCGCTTTTCACAATATAAATTGCATCAAAGCAGCTTCACAGTATCAATCAACAGTGCAACAGTGGAACAGCAACAGTGGCAAGGAACCGAAAAACTCCATCAAGTGACCTACTGGTGTCCTAAAACTCCATCAAGTGACCTACTGGTGTCCTAAAACTCCATCAGGTGACCTCCTGGTGTCCTAAAACTCCATCAGGTGACCCACTGGTGTCCTAAAACTCCATCAGGTGACCTACTGGTGTCCTAAAACTCCATCAGGTGACCCACTGGTGTCCTAAAACTCCATCAAGTGACCTACTGGTGTCCTAAAACTCCATCAGGTGACCTCCTGGTGTCCTAAAACTCCATCAGGTGACCCACTGGTGTCCTAAAACTCCATCAGGTGACCTACTGGTGTCCTAAAACTCCATCAGGTGACCCACTGGTGTCCTAGAACTCCATCAAGTGACCTACTGGTGTCCTAAAACTCCATCAGGTGACCTACTGGTGTCCTAGAACTCCATCAGGTGACCCACTGGTGTCCTAAAACTCCATCAGGTGACCCACTGGTGTCCTAAAACTCCATCAGGTGACCCACTGGTGTCCTAAAACTCCATCAGGTGACCCACTGGTGTCCTAAAACTCCATCAGGTGACCTCCTGGTGTCCTAGAACTCCATCAAGTGACCTACTGGTGTCCTAAAACTCCATCAGGTGACCCACTGGTGTCCTAAAACTCCATCAGGTGACCCACTGGTGTCCTAAAACTCCATCAGGTGACCTCCTGGTGTCCTAGAACTCCATCAAGTGACCTACTGGTGTCCTAAAACTCCATCAGGTGACCTACTGGTGTCCTAAAACTCCATCAGGTGACCCACTGGTGTCCTAAAACTCCATCAGGTGACCCACTGGTGTCCTAAAACTCCATCAGGTGACCCACTGGTGTCCTAAAACTCCATCAGGTGACCCACTGGTGTCCTAAAACTCCATCAGGTGACCTCCTGGTGTCCTAGAACTCCATCAGGTGACCCACTGGTGTCCTAAAACTCCATCAAGTGACCTACTGGTGTCCTAAAACTCCATCAGGTGACCTACTGGTGTCCTAGAACTCCATCAGGTGACCCACTGGTGTCCTAAAACTCCATCAGGTGACCCACTGGTGTCCTAAAACTCCATCAGGTGACCCACTGGTGTCCTAAAACTCCATCAGGTGACCCACTGGTGTCCTAAAACTCCATCAGGTGACCCACTGGTGTCCTAAAACTCCATCAGGTGACCTCCTGGTGTCCTAGAACTCCATCAAGTGACCTACTGGTGTCCTAAAACTCCATCAAGTGACCTACTGGTGTCCTAAAACTCCATCAGGTGACCTACTGGTGTCCTAAAACTCCATCAGGTGACCCACTGGCGTCCTAAAACTCCATCAGGTGACCCACTGGTGTCCTAAAACTCCATCAGGTGACCCACTGGTGTCCTAAAACTCCATCAGGTGACCCACTGGTGTCCTAAAACTCCATCAGGTGACCTCCTGGTGTCCTAGAACTCCATCAGGTGACCCACTGGTGTCCTAAAACTCCATCAAGTGACCTACTGGTGTCCTAAAACTCCATCAGGTGACCTACTGGTGTCCTAGAACTCCATCAGGTGACCCACTGGTGTCCTAAAACTCCATCAGGTGACCCACTGGTGTCCTAAAACTCCATCAGGTGACCCACTGGTGTCCTAAAACTCCATCAGGTGACCTAATGGAGAGAAAAAAAAACCTTGGGAGAACCCAGGCTCAGTCGGGGGCCAGTTCTCCTCTGGCGTTTATGAACTAGAGGCCGGATTTACAGTAACTGTAATTTGATACAGAATTTTGTTTTATTTTATCACTTCGGGGTGGGTACGCGAACCGGAATCACAACGTTTTATCTGTAGAGTGGGAAAGGGATCCTCCATAGGGAGAGGCTAGTTGGC
>CM060627.1:31964090-31971590 GCA_030578275.1 Meda fulgida
TTTTACTGTGCTAAATTATATTTATGCCGTAGCTATAATCCATTTATTCACTTTTTGAGCATTGACCTGAAAATTGTATTTCCACTTTAAACGGCTTAAATACCGAATGCTTTGGATCACGACTGAAGTTTGATCTCTTTGTAAAGAAGAGACTCGGCAGATTATTTCTGAAGTGAAAAAGGTTTAAAAAAGTGAACTTAAATTATTTTTTAATGTTCATTGTGATGTAAAATGCACAAAAATACTATTTTCATAAGAAAAAAATATATATTCCAAAACACATTTTACTCTAAAACTGTGAGACAATCAAAGCAACAAATTGAAACAAGTTGTGTTCCAAATTTGAGGTTCATACTGTATCTGTTCACATTACGATGAAGTAAAACAAAACTCAATGTGTTATGGACATTTTAATAATTTAACCTTTTGTGGAAATTGTCCTTGGATGGTTCTTTAAGGAAACATAGAGGGGCAATAAAGAACCTTTATTTTTAAGAGATACCAATAGTATGGTTACACCTTGTAATAATTTCAATAAGTAAGTTTTATGAGTATTTTATGATGTATAATAAAAATGAAAATCTTCCTTTTCTTCTTCTTCCGTGGAAGAACGCTGTGAAATAATCAGCTTTAGTCACCATTCACTTTCAATGCATCTGTGGAATACAACAGCAGTGAATGGTGACTCAGACGGTCACATCTCCTTTGATGGTGGACAATATAAGAGTTATAAACAGAATGTTTGAGATATATTTTCTGTACAGTAAAAACATGCAGTGAGCATTGAGTGTCAGTCTGTAATAAAAAAGCAATGAAAAGTAGCCTGAATGACTTGTGCACATAATTAGCCTTTAGTTATTCACAGAAATGCTGTTTCACAAATGTCATGAATGCATGTCAACATCCGTGACAACAGACACTCTTGTTTGTCATGTTTGAACATGCTTTTTTAATGCTACATTTTTTGTCGTTTTTGGTCATAAAGTGGCATTTGTAACAATTTGATATTTTTTGTTAATGTTTTTATGTAATTTACTATAATATGGAAGTTATTATAAAGTGTTCCAAGTCTTGTTATCAAAGCATGTTATTTAGTAAGCTTGTGCACAATGTTCTATATGTGAAAGTGTGCAATTTTTTCTTTTTAAAGTCAGTTATATAAAAAGGGCGATGGGTCTAATTTGAAGTGTAAAAGTGAGGCTGATCTCCGCGAGTGCCTCAAACGTCTTTAGACACAGTGGCTTTCAGTTTATGCAACAGGACAGAACAGAGCGGTTTAAGATTAGCAGAGAGAGCAGGCCACACGAAGCACTGCACTGATAGAGCACACACACACACACACACACACACACACACACACACACACACACACACACACACTGAGACTGATGGGATTGTGGCAGTGTTGTGATTGGGCCATCGGAAAGCGTTGTTGCCGTTACAGGCGTTCGTCTCGTATCTTTAGCCATCTACTTTACAGTTAACTACATTAGTTACCATGAACTAACAATTAAAAAACTTCTAAAGCATTTATTAAGTACTTTAACAAATATATTGCTCATGTATCCAGTGAGCAATTGGTGGTCCGTGTGAGCAGAGAATGATGCACAGAGTTTGGTGTCAATATGACAAAGCGTTGCAGAGTTACAGCCTCAGATTTGGAGTTATTCGAGAACGATTTAGAAAAAGATTTGAATACATTTTTGCCAGCATGGTCTGAAGATCATCTTGAACAATTTTTGGTGAAAATCGAACCAATGGTCTAGAAAAAGTTAGAAAAAATAGTCATTTTTTCATTTCTCCTGACCAGTAGGTGGCGCTGTGCCGAAACGATGCGTGTAGACTAAGGTCATGCTTATGATGACATGTACCAAGATTTGTCTCAAAAACGCTAAAGCATTGCAGAGATATAACCTCGAATCAAATTTAGCGAGCTTTTTGTCCAATTCAGTGGCTTGTTATTTGAAAACGGTTGGGTTATTAAAAATATTTTAACAACTTTGTGCCAGTCAGTTTTATTTAAAAAAATTAAAAAAATTACCTGAAGATTCAAAATGAAGGAAACATTTTCATGATGGAAATTTAGTTTCTAGCCCTTATGGTTCAAAAGTTATTAGCATAACAGTAAGGGCACATGTGTCCAGTTGGTGGCGCTAGAGGGATTGAGTTTGAGACTCAATGCTGTGGTTCATGCTGAGACGCTCCTCTTTCTGTGCGCCAGATTTCATAATTTTCCCGCCAGCGACTTTATAACGGAAGAAGTAAAAGATTATTTTTTTTCTCAATTTCATTATAAACAAAAAAATGAATGAACTCTTATATGCAAGTAGAATTTTGACTCGAGTCCCCCTGTGTCCAGAGTGTGCCCGGCTGCTGCACGCCGGCGGGGCGAGGCTGGTTCTGTGCGGGCCCAGCTGGGACAAGCTCGAGTCTCTGTACGACTCGCTGAGCAGTGGATCAGACCCCAGTAAAGTGAGTAAAGGACATCAGACGCAGTCTTAAAGGGACAGTTCGCCCAAAACTGAAAATTAGCCCATGATTTACTCGCCCTCATCCTAGGTGTGTATGACATTCATCTGTCAGACGAACACAATCAGAGTTATCTTAAAAAATGTCCTGGCTCTTCCAAGTTGTGCTTAGACTTAAGTGGAATCCGTATGTGTGTTTGGCTGGAAGCTAGTTATAGTCTATAAAGTTATATGGATATTTTTCTTACACAGACGCATCCCTTCGCTTCAGAACGTCTTTATTAACCCCTGGAGCCTGTGGAGCACCTTATGATGGACAGATGCACTTTTATGATGGACAGATGCACTTTTATGATGGACAGATGCACTTTTATGATGGACAGATGCACTTTTATGATGGACAGATGCACTTTTATGATGGATAGATGCACTTTTATGATGGACAGATGCACTTTTATGATGGATGATGCACTTTTATGATGGACAGATGCACTTTTATGATGGACAGATGCACTTTTATGATGGATATATGCACTTTTATGATGGATATATGCACTTTTATGATGGACAGATGCACTTTTATGATGGACAGATGCACTTTTATGATGGACAGATGCACTTTTATGATGGATAGATGCACTTTTATGATGGACAGATGCACTTTTATGATGGATGATGCACTTTTATGATGGACAGATGCACTTTTATGATGGACAGATGCACTTTTATGATGGATATATGCACTTTTATGATGGATATATGCACTTTTATGATGGACAGATGCACTTTTATGATGGACAGATGCACTTTTATGATGGACAGATGCACTTTTATGATGGACAGATGCACTTTTATGATGGATATATGCACTTTTATGATGGATAGATGCACTTTTATGATGGATATATGCACTTTTATGATGGACAGATGCACTTTTATGATGGACAGATGCACTTTATGATGCACTTTTATGGACTTCAAAACAGAAACAGCCATTCACTGCCATTATAAAGCTTGGAAGAGTCAGGACATTTTTTTAATATTACTCTGACTGTATTCATCTGAAAGAAGACTGTCATATACACCTAGGAAGACTTGAGGGAGAGTAAATCACTTTTGGGTGAACTAACTCTTAAACATCAGACTGAAGCACATAAACGGCTTCACATTCTCACTTTGATCACGCCGTCTCGTCACTTTCAGGGTTTTTCTAGTTCAAACCGTGTCTGTGTCTGTCAGCGTTTCTTCCTCAGTCAGGAACAATGGCAGGATTTCCTGACAGCTGAATGTCCACGAGTCTCCTGAAATGCTGTTGCTCTCCGCTGCATCACAAACAACATATTGAACATTTCATTTGCCAAAATCACTGCCACGAGCAATGGAGCACTGGAGCTATCAAATGCTATTAAAAAGTAAAACCTATTAAATTATGACTGCAGTGTATAAAGACATTACTCATTAAAAGCACTCACTGCTAATATGATCAAAGAACACAGCACAAAATAACATTGCTCCAGTAAAGGTATATAAATATTTACAAAAGTATTTTATAATATATAATATATTTTCCCTCCTTCTTTTCTTGCTTGAACTAAGTTTGTTGTTTGTTGAATTCTCTCTCTCTCTCTATACATCTATCCTCCGTTTCACAGACGTTCACACCGAAGCTGGTTCTGCTGGACTTCATCGATACGGAGAGCCTGTCGGACTCGATCGCGGAGATCTGCGAGTGTTACGGGTGTGTGGACGTGCTGATCTGCAACAGCAGCATGAAGGTCAAAGCCCCCGTGCAGGACCTGTCCCTCGAGATGGACAAAGCCGTCATGGATGTCAACTACTTCGGGCCCATCACGCTGGCCAAAGGTAAAAATTATCGTGATTTTAACGGTAAAAGACTGTAGAAATGCTACGGTGAAAAACTGTTAACTGGTTAACAGAAAGTTTACGGTGAATAACTGTGATTGATCTAACCATATGCCTGTAATGTAATTTTACAGTAGGATACCGTTAAATTTAATTATACCGTTAACCGTTAAAATGTCATTTTTAAAATGTCATGTGTTACCATGATGGTGTTTAGTGTGTGTGTGAATGAGACTGTGCAGCTTCTATATATTCGTATTATCTTTCTTGTGAAAAAAGCTGCTTGTGATGAGCTTTGATTGAGCATGTGACTCTCATCACCGCTGTGATTGGTGGTTGTCAGTGTATTACAGTGGTACAAAACAGATATTCGTACTTCAACAGGTTAGTAAATTAACATAATATCACATAGTGAAATAAGTTTTTCTTACTGTAAATTTAAGTTACGTCTGTAAACCCTAAAATGTTGCTACCGTATTTTTACGGTAAATTTCTGGCAAACACAGCTGCCGTTTTTTAACCGTGAATTTATCAGATTTTTTACAGTGAGCGAGGAACGTGGCCACCGTTTAATGGTGGAAAGGATGAAATAGGCGCTTATTGTTGTTGCAGGCGTCCTGCCACTGATGATCACTAGACGGACGGGTCAATTTGTGTTGGTCAACAGCATCCAAGGGAAACTGGCTCTTCCGTTCCGAAGCTGCTGTGAGTCACTGCACAGAAACACCCTTTACATGAAACACATGCATCCCCCTGTAGTCAGTCATTTTATCCCTTAAAAAGCATCTTTGATCACCAAAATTACACATTTAAACGTTTTTTCCTTCATATAGCTTGAATGTAACTCGACACCCTTGCCTCATTTAGTATGCACGGTTCTATGAATATGCAGATGAGCCCCGCCTCCACTCACTCACTCACTCAGAGATCCACTGGTTGACGAGCACACGTTGATCTGATTGGTTACAAGGTCGTTTGTGACGTCAGAAACACCAGCGATTTCACACCGTGTTTTTGAGACTGTCTTTGGTTCACTGCAGTTTTAAGCAGAAAATACTCATATAAACAATATATATACAACATTAAAAACTTGATTAAAACACATTAAAAACTTGTATATTTGTGTGAAACGCTTCTGTAACAAGAACAAATGTGGGCGGGGCTTGATTGTGTCTGTGGGGAATTGATTGGATGATTGGATGGTTGTGGTTCGCTATTGGTGGATCTCATGTGAGTGACAGGTTATAGCCCCTCCCTCGTCATCAGAGAAGAGAAGTTGCTGTTATTCTGATTCAAGATTCCCAAGAACATTAATGATGTGCACAGATAAACCATTTATAATAAACACTGCAATATTCCATAAAAATAAAAAGAATGGTCAATTTTGATTTCTGCTCAAATGTGTGTTGAAGACGCTGCATCCAAGCATGCGGTCCAGGCGTTCTTTGACTGTCTGAGAGCAGAGGTGGAGGAGTACGGGATCTCCGTCAGCACCATCAGCCACACCTTCATTAACGCCACGCCCACCGAGGCCCCGCCCACTGAAGCCCCGCCCACCAACCCCCTCTGGGCCTGTGAGTAAAGCATCTGTCACTGACTCACTGTCAAGCAGCAGCAGGAACATACAATTACCTGAAGCCAGTTGTTCCGTTTGTAAAGTAAAAATGCTGGCATACACCCTTGGGTACACCTGGTTCCTGACGCACCTTTGCTCAAAATGAACGAGAATTGAGTCATGCACCTTCTGTTGGTTACACACCTTCAAAAACCCAGTGAACAAGAATATAAGGGATTATTACGGAGTGATGCAGTTAGAAGTGATTCATGATTTTCATTGAAGTATGCAGGAAATATATACAGTATATACACACACACACGTTTTCCTGAATAGATATGCAATATATATATATATATATATATATATATATATATATATATATACACACACACATATTTTCCTGAATGGATATGCAATATATATACACACACACACACACACACACACACACACACACACACACACACACACACACACACACACACACACACACACACACACACACATATTTCTTGATATGCAATACACATACACATAAACACACACACATATTTTCCTGAATGGATATGCAATATATATATATACACATACACATACATTTTTTTTCCTGCATACTTTAATGAAGATTATGAATATATATAGTAACATGAAAAACTGGAAAAATAAATAAATAAATGAAGAAATATGTTATTAATCAAATCGCTTAAAAATGGTACATGACCAAATTTGAGCATTAAAAAAAATCATGTTCAGAACATTTGGGCAGGTTCGGAACAATTAACGGCCTGGAAAACATTACACTAATCTATAACAAATTGGAAAAAAGGCAGTCTCAGAATGCACTGATACAAGCTCAGCGATAAAATAGCTAGCAGAGAATGTTTAATTGTATTCATTTCTGACAAATATTGATTAGACCTTTTGTCTTTCTCTTTTTATGTTGATTGTTAGCTAATTAGCTGAAATCAGATTCTAGTGGAATCAGCAGTGTGAAGCACAGACATGTACAGTTCAATCGTGATTGGATCCTGCCTACCCATAACGTCCTCCCAGTAACGATAATAGCACGTTTGTTCAGTTATCTGGTCTTTAATAATGTTCTCAAAGCATCAGCACAAAAACGTCATTTACATATCGATCATGGAATGTTTTTGTCTGAAATGTTTTAGTTTGAATTCGTCTAACGCTTTTAAAGGCGACCGAACAATCAGAGAACGGGTTATGCGTGTGACGTCAGCGGCTGCGCTACACACACTGAGTGGCAGAAGCGCTGAGTGGCAGAAGCACTAAGTGGCAGAAACACTGAGTGGCAGAAACACTGAGTGGCAGAAGCGCTGAGTGGCAGAAACACTGAGTGGCAGAAACACTGAGTGGCAGAAGCACTGAGTGGCAGAAGCGCTGAGTGGCAGAAACGCTGAGTGGCAGAAGCGCTGAGTGGCAGAAACGCTGAGTGGCAGAAGCACTGAGTGGCAGAAACACTGAGTGGCAGAAGCGCTGAGTGGCAGAGGCGCTGAGTGGCAGAAGCGCTGAGTGGCAGAAACGCTGAGTGGCAGAAGCACTGAGTGGCAGAAACGCTGAGTGGCAGAAACGCTGAGTGGCAGAAGCGCTGAG